>OZ005620.1:7815000-8115000 GCA_963930655.1 Myrica gale | reverse complement strand
AGAGAAAGAAAGAGCCCATTACCCCTGCAATCATGGAGTTACCCATAATGAAGTTTGGCACTAGAGCACTGAAACACGCAACAAGAGAATCGGACATCAAGAGAACCATCCAAACCACCAGAGAAAAGTAAAGGAATCCATTGATGTCCTTCCTTAAACCAACTAGCCAGTAAACTGGGGTCGAGTAGAGAAGGCCAACCATTAAAAGGAAAGGAAGAAAGACGAGGGTGTTTGCGATGACATAAGAAGATACTCTGTAAGCTCCTCTTGAAGTCTCGTTCATCAAAATTCTTCTCTCTTGTAGGAAAATTGGGAGGCCTTCGGTTGTGGAAGATAGCAGGAAGGTGAGGCTGAAGGCAAAAAACCCAGTTCGGGTTTGTAAGGCAAGTTGCCCCTCCTTATTGCCTACATTCAGGAATATCGTACCCAGTATAAACCCGGCTAGCAACGCTTGTATAACTCTCGTGCCAAAGAGTTGCTTGGTTCTGAAGATGTTTTTGCAAAATCTTTGCCCAAGTATTAGAACCTCCTCAAATCTGGAATTAAAGAAGAAGAGAAGCTTTGCTTCTCCATCGTTAGAGTATTCACGCTTCCTCACTTTCTGATCTTCCTCCTTGTTTTCGTCGGAGTGTTCTTCTTCCAATGAATTTTGGTCGCTGGGAGTTTCTGAAGTTTGAACAACTAAGCTTTCTATATCATCCATTGCGAATTCAAGCACATTAACATGTGGAGGAATTCCATGGCCGGCCAACCTAAGCCTCTCTTCAAGAAGGTTCAATGATCCATGATGCATGACAAATTCTTCCGAGAGCAAAACAATGTGGTCGAACAGCTCGAGGATTCGAAAACCAGGTTGGTGGATGGTTAAAACAATTGTCTTACATTGATTCACTACCATTGATCTAAGCAATGAGACCACATGAAGGGCTGAGGCAGAATCCAACCCAGAAGTTGGTTCATCGATCAAAATCACTGCAGGGTCATGAACTAAATCAACTCCAATAGAAACTCTACGCCTTTCCCCGCCTGAAATGCCTCGATTTGATCCCCCGCCGATCCTCGAACTTGCAACGTGATCCAAACCAAGCTCCTTCATTAGCTCTTTCACTCTAACAGCAGCCTCTTTTCTCCCACACCTTAGCCGTAGCAGAGCACTATACATGAGTGTTTCTTCTACTGTAAGCAATGGAAACAAAGCATCGTCTTGGGTAACATATCCCGATATTCTCCTAAAACGTTTAGCATCCATAGGCCAATCATTCACCAATACCTGACCCGACACCCTCCTCGGCGCTATCTTTCCAGCAAGAATCTCTAGCAGGGTGGTTTTTCCAGCTCCACTAGGACCAGCAATCGCTGTGATCTCCCCAGGCCTTGCTTCGCAATTTACATTCCTCAAGATGAAATTAGGAGCTCTCTTTGGAGGTCCACAACAACACTTCCATGCCAGTTCATCAAACCGGCCACATAATAATTTGTAGCAAAGATTTTTAGTTTCTAACGTATATGGAATTCTCCGGCCACCGGAAGCCGGCCCAGTCACTGGCAATTCCATAAGAAACTCAGGGAGAGTGAAAGAAAGAAATTATGATACGTTGAATGAATGATATGTGAAATGGAGGAGGAGATGAGCTAACACACCAAACTAGGTGGTACAAACTTAGAATTTATTTATAAGGCTTGAGAAGCTAGCAATGGAGATAGTTGGCATGCATGGGCTTAGAGCCTTAAAGACAGGGACAGGAAGCACTTGGTCGTGGGCTTGAGTTGATTTTGCTTTCCCAATTTGGTACTTTTGGTGAGGTTTGGAACGTCGGAAGAGTGATTCACGAAAGCTGAGGGGGGGGGGGAAGCTTTTCGAGGTGAACCTAACATTGACTGTGAAGGGGTTGGTGTTGGTTGCCTCACCATCTTCCCCGCTCTAACCCACAGCTCAGCAGTTAAGTAGGTTGGAAACTGCTAAGGGTACCCTACAACATTGGACAGGGGTTTTCTATGTTGGGAAGGTAAAAAACGATAGACTCGTCGTACAATATAATTTGGGGATGTCAAAAATTTAGGTTTAATCGTAAAATTCATCAAATAATTTTTTATTATTATAATATTTATTAAAATCTTCTCTTTATTTTTTCACCGACTCCCATAACATATCTTTACTTTATAATATTTCTCAAATCCCTATATCCAAAATTTTCACCCTCAAACATACTCATATATATACCCAAATTCTTACTCTTAATCTCACGTCATCTTATTAGGGATGAAAAACTATAAAATAAGAAGTAATAACTATGAGTAACTTTTACCCCTTGATAAGTTGTGCAGTCCGAAAACTCTTTGCACTCACTGTAGGAAAAAAAACCCAAATTTTATCGTATTTTAGTTGTTTCCTTCTTTTTTCTTCTTCTTCTTCGTCTCCTTGACAGTGGTTGAACTTAATTGAAGGACCAACTTAAATTAGGGACTTGTTGCATTTAAATGTGAGTTTATTTGGAGGAAACTATGAAGCAAGTTGACGTCGAATTTGCATAAATCATGTATTTGGTGAGACTGGCAAAAGTCATGGGTTCAAAGCTTGCAACAATAGAATGGTACTTCTATTCATTTTTCTAGGCCCAATGGTCGTGACTCGTTTGTTCAAGCTTAACATTCTTTACCAAAACACTAGTTTTTTTTTTCTTGGCTTTACCAAAACACTAGTTGATCTGCTTTACTCATAGCTCACGCCAACATAATTTAACTGCCGATTGGATTTTGGGTCAGGTAAAGCCCAACCCACGGCCTGGATAACTTTATAATGACTTCTGCTTTTAGGGAGAATTGCCTAATCTTCGGGATGGCCATGTGATGATTTAATTAATGTAACTACCATAATATTTCACATTTTCTTAATATCCTAAAGACTTTGCTTTTGCTTATTTTCGTAGACAGTAGGTTCACGAGCGTATAATTCCATAATTTTTTTTGAATCAATCGTTGGGATAACTTGTAATAATTTTAAGTAGGGGTGGCTAACGGTAGGTAGTCACACTCACCGTAATTGATGGAATCACATATTTGACACGTCACCGCATTGCTAAGGCACAATAACCACTCTTGCCCGCAACGGTATTAACGGTAACGGTTATACGGAAACCGCTTAAACCGTGTAACCATTAGGGCAAAAAAATGGGCTTTTCATTTTTTCACTATTTTGGGTTGTTTTCCTTATATTTTTTGGACAATTAAGACCATTTGATGCTCATATATAAGCAACAAAATATAATCGTTCATATATTATAACATGTTTAAATTTCCAACATAATATCATAATCAATAATTATATCAAATGGACAAATATCATAACCTATTCAAACATAATATCATAATCATTAATACTCATAACAAATATAATAAGTTGTCCAAAAGTCTAACATAATATCGTATCCAAACATAAAGACTAAAGTCTAATAAAAATGTCCAACAATGTTACATAAACCAACTAACAAATTCCAACAAAAGCCCAACAAAAGTATGTCATAATCAATAATCATTTCATGTCTCAACTAAGGATGGTTAACGGTAGTGTAGGTAAAAGATTTGCGAAAATTGTCACCATTATCGTAATTGACGGAATCACATATTGACACCTTCGTCCAGGGGCGGAGGGGAAGGGGGCCAGTGGGGCCGTGCCCCCCCCCCCCAAAAGTTTTGAAAAAAAAAATTGTTACATACATTTAGGGAGTTTGACTGAAAAAATTAACAATAGGCCCCTCCAAAATTTTAAATTTTTATTTGGTCCCTCTCCAATCTAAAGTGCAGAGCATTTAAAAAATTACAACAGCCAAGGTGATAGGTGCCCAGAAAAAAAAACGTGAAATCTGGCTGAATACTAACACGTGAATTGTAAAAGATTTGAAGTGACAAAAATAGTAAAATTCGGCTGAATACTGAACATAAAAGGCTTGAAGTGACAAAAATCTATTTTTTGTCTCAATTCTTTCCTCCAACAACTACGTTGCTTCTCTCAAATGCCAATGTCAATCTAATTTTCGGTTGCATTGGCTCGCTATCTCTTCTCCTTCTGCGTTGCTTGTTATGCTATCTCTTCTCATTCGTCTAGCTCTGTTCCAAGTTCCACCCAAAGTCTCTAAGTGAACTGCTACAAAGGGCCAACTGCTACAAAGGGCCAACTGATTTGAGTTGTGCCGAGTGCAACTGTGAACTTTAGTGTGATCCGCGTGGAGCTGCGAAATTTGTATGTTTAGTAAAACTCATTGCTCTTTTCTTTGTAAATTACAATTATCTTTTCTCAATATTTATAATTTATCATTTATAGATGTTATTGTTAAGTTTTTATTTTGGAAGTTTAGATTACATCAAATTAAATAGTTGCAAGCTTGCAATTTGTGTTATTAGGTAATATTTGTGGGGAATTACTGATTTAAGAATTGTAAAATTGAGTTGCATTCATTTTGATTGCAATTTTTGTTATTGTATGGGCACTTTAGTGGTTCAATTTCAAGTGGTACAAATTTAGTTGAAGAGAAGTGTTAGAATCCATTTAGTTATAAATTGATAAAAATTTGTTGATAATATGACCATCTCTTATATTGATAATTTATTACAAATGTAGGAAAAAATTTATGCCATGAGTTGTTTAGTGGGAAAATCTTAAAACTAATAAATAGATAATTTTTCAGGAGTCTTAAATTGCATCAATGAGCAAGCAAAAAACAATTGATGTTTTTTTTTTAGGAAAAAGGGTGCTGGCTCGAATTCAGAAGTATCTTCTTCAACGTCTAATCCTCAAATTTCAATTCATGAGCAAGGTCCTACTAAAGTTCAAAGAATTATACCTCAAGAAATTGACATTTCTACTCTAGAACGTGATCCGGGATTACGTCCTCAGATATGAGAATATCCAATTAATCAGCAAGATGAAAATAGACGAGCTTATCTTAAGGTTGGTCCCTACCAGTTTACTCATTCTCATGGTTCTGAGTATTCACTTTCTAGATCTGAAAGTCATCCTCGGTGATTTCAATCATCATGGTATAAGATGTTTTTATGGCTATAATATTCTCCTTCAAAGGATGCGCATATTGCCTATCATGCTATCTTTTTAATAAAAGGCCAACTAGACGTCCTGGAGCTAATGCATTCACTATTGATGGATTCCGTAATTGGAAAAAAGTTCGTGATGGCAATAATTGTGTTTTTTTGAGTCATATGGGTAAAGATCCATGTCCACTTCACAATAATGATGTTAAGTGTTGTGATGATTTGAAGAACCAATCTCAGCATATTGATACGATGATGGATAAGCAAATTTCAACACAAATAAGGGACAATCGATTACGATTGACAACTTCAATCAATTGTATTCGATATTTAACTTATCAAGCATGTGCTCTTAGAGGTCATGATGAGGGTCCCCAATCAAAAAATCGTGGCAATTTCCTTGAGTTCATAAAGCTTATATTGAAGTATAACAAGAATGTTGATGCAGTTGTCTTAGAAAATGCTCCTGGAAATGCTAAATACACTTCCCATCATGTCAAAAAGGAGATTCTACATGTCTTGGCAACTAGGGTGTGAAGTACAATTCGAGAAGAGATTAGTGATTCAAAATTTTGTATCATTGTGGATGAAGCTCGGATGAATCTAAAAGAGAGCAAATGACTCTTATTTTGAGATTTTGTTGATAATGAAGGATGTTTAAAATAACGTTTTTTTGATATTGTGCATGTTAAAGATACAAGTGTCTTAACTCTTAAGAATGAGATATCTGCTGTTCTTGCTCGTCACAATCTCAATATACAAAATATTCGCGGGCAAGGATATGATGGTGCTAGTAGCGTGGTGAATGGAATGGATTACAAGCCTTATTTCTCAATGATTGTCTTTATGCTTATTATGTGCATTGTATGACTCATCGATTACAATTGACATTAGTTATGACATCAAGAGAAGTATTTTCAGTTCATCAATTTTTTACAAAGTTGAGTTCCATTGTTAACATTGTGGGTGCCTCTTGTAAACGCAATGATGAATTGCACGCCTTTCAAGCAGCTGAAATTGCAGAGTTGATAGCTGTTGATGAACTTGAAACTGGAAGAGGTATAAATCAAATTGGTACATTAATACGAGCTGAGATTCAAGATGGAGCTCTCATTTTGATTATATATGCAGTGTGATAAGTATGTTCAATGCAACTTTGAAAGTTCTTGACAATATCATCATTGATGAATCCACTTATTCTCAACGTGGTGATGTCGATGCAGCATACAAGGTTATGATATCATTTGAGTTTGTATTTATTTTGCATTTGGTGAAAGAAATAATGGGATTTTCTTATTGTCCATGTCAAGCACTACAATAAGAAACTCAAGACATTTTGAATGTTATGCATTTGGTCAAAACTACAAAAGAGCTTATTCAAGAGTTGAGAGAAAATGGTTGGGATGTCTTTCTTAAGAATGTGAAGTCATTTTGTGAAAAACATGATATTGAAGTTCCTGATATGAATGCTTTGTACAAGTCAGGTCGAGCTAGGTCTCAGAATCTACGAGATCATGTTACAATTGAGCACTATTATCGAATTGACATATTTGTGGCTGCAATTGACTCTCAATTACAAGAACTAAACAACAGGTTTAGTGAAAAAACAACATAACATCTTATTCTTAGCTCGACCTTGGATCCTAAGGCTAAGAATGCATCTAACTTCTTCAATATCGATGATATTTGTAGACTTGTTGACAAATTTTACCCTGAAGATTTTACAGAGCAAGAAAAGATTCAGTTAAGATATCAATTGCAAACCTTTAAGTGTGATGTGTCTCGTGATCCAGATTTCAAAATTTTGTCTACAATTTCTGAGTTATGCCGAAAATTGGTGGAAACAAGAAAGTCAAATATTTTCTATTTGATTGATAGATTGATTTGTCTTTTGTTAACTCTTCCAATTTCAAGAGCTACTACGGAGCGAGCTTTTTCAGCAATGAAAATCATTACAACAAGACTTCACAACTTGTTTTTAAATCTCTATGGTAAGCTTTTCGTCATACTCCTAACTGGACATGGTGAGGTGGCAAGTGTAAGTCATGCATGCACGAATCAAATGAGGCCGCATGTCCCCTTGAGCCCACCATTGTCCACTCATAATGGGCCAAGTAGACAATTTTTTTTAATGAAAAAAAAACAACGAAAATAGTTTCAGAGGTGAGCTATGTCGCATTTAGGAGCTGTTGTATGGGAAAACTTTGTCGCATCTACTTCATCTCCCAAAATTTCCTTACCTCTGCTTTCTAGCACCGAATCCCTAATTGAAGAGCTTGAAAATTCTGTCCATTAGATAAAAAAATTTACTAGCTGGTGTTTGGGAGAAATAAAGGTTAGTCAAAATTTAAGTTGCCACACCTTTACTGTTGTTTGGAACTCCCGAGATTATCTGGAGGCTGGAGCCAAGAGACTTCCAGTGATTGAATCTGTAATTACAAAAATAGAGTGATTGGCGGGTACAAGACAGTGAGAGAGAGAAGATTCTTCACTCTATTAATGACCCAACTTCGTATGTTCATATTACTATTTTCAAAAGCACAACTCAAAGTATACAAATAGCCATAACAATAGCGACAATGCCAATAAGAAGAAACGAAGGTTAACTTAAATATTACAGATTTCTGATAAGCTAAGCTATAAATTATTAACAACAGAAGGCAATAAAAGGGTGCTTCAGAATTTACAGAATAAAAGGGTTTTTACAGAATTTAAAAGTTATCTTGGTAAGGAAAGAAGTTTGCTCTGAAGACTGAAGACACGAGTTCCATGAATTTGCAGATTTGGAAGTTATAAAAAGTTAGAAAGTAAGATTTACTTTGGATTAAAATAAGGGTTAATTGCACCGTAGGTTCCTGTGGTATCACCTTTTGACAAATTCGTCCATGTGGTATCACTTTCTACAAAAAGGTCCTTGTAGTCACCCCTTCTAGGTAAAAGTTAGTTCTTCCGTCCATCAGACATTAACACACTAACAGAATGAGAGTGGTCGACCGCCACATGTATCGGTCGACCGGTTCGTCGTTAAACACACAACATCATTTAATGTAGCGGTCGATCGGTTAGTCCGTTAGTGTGTTAACGTTGATGGACGAAATGATTAACTTTTACCTAGAAGGGTGACCACATGGACCTATTCATAGAAAGTGATACCATAGGGACGATTTTGTAACAAAATGATACCAAAGGGACCTACGGTGCAATTAGCCCTTGAAATAATGAGAAGGGGATCTACTCATTAAGCAATCTTTGACTCTGTCGCAAGGGAAGTTTGGCTCTGTCGCAGGTGCGAAACTTTTGGCTGTGAAGACACAGGGGACTGCGACACAGGTGGAAACTTTGGCTTTGTCGCAGAGGAGGAGACGATCGGGACTGTCGCAGGGGAAGAATGAATTTGGGGGAAAATTTGATGTGGGAGAGAGAAAGATACGATGTCGTTTAGCATTGGATTAATAAGTTAGCCTTTTAAATTAAACGACTTTCGTTTTGACTGGGCATTACTGACGTGACTTGCACTTGCCACGTCATTAGGTTCAATTAATTTTTTAATGGAGACTGACAGAAGGATATAGGTTTAATGAAAAACTTAGACTTAAAAATAAATTTTCTTATTTTAAGGACATATTTACAATATTCCACTGTTGAGTGCATTTAAACATAAATTTTAAAGAGTATAATAAAAAATAAAATATTATAAAATGTTAAAAAGTTGAACTTTAACTTTCAACATGAAAATGTGTATACCTATTGATCCGAGGATGACGAATAAAAGGGGATAACTTCCCTTGCTTGTTCAAATGTTGGTTTAGTAAACAGTATAAGCCTTTTTAGAGATTGATTGAGATTTTTTATAATTCTTTATCTTATTGAATGATTTATTTTTAAGAAAAATAGATATAATAAATATTGAATATTATAAAATTTATATTATTCAATAATTAATACGTGTATGTTATAAATAGTCTTATCTCTTTTTCACGGTCGAATTCAGGAAGTTAATTAAAAGGAATTTTAGTCCCATAGTAGCAAGCACCCCCCAAAACAGATAAAACCCCGAAAACCCTCGTTGCTATCACTAGCACACCCTGCTCCTAGGGTTTTTCTTCCTCTGAGCAAGTACATTTCTACCTCTCTCTCTCAGTCGTTACAGCTATGGCGATCAACTCTGTCTCTCGTTCTCTCTTCAAAGGCATTACCCTAGCCTCATTCTGGTCCCGCTCTTTCTCCACCTCCGCCACAGCCTCTGCCTATCGCTCCTCTGTAGTCTCTCTTTCTCTCCTCCGGCCCCTCGCCGCTGCGGGTGTGGTCCTCCGCTTGGTATCTCCAGAGACGTCGTTGAGAGGGTTCGCGACGCGCGCGACGTCGTCCTCACTCAATGATCCGAACCCCAACTGGTCGAACCGGCCCCCCAAGGAGACAATCTTGCTCGACGGTTGCGACTTTGAGCACTGGCTCGTCGTGGTGGAGAAACCCGAGGGAGACCCCACCAGGGACGAAATCATTGATAACTACATAAAAATCCTAGCCAAGGTCGTCGGAAGGTGATAGTTTTTTTTTCCCATCTCGAGCTTTTTATTAGATTTTATCTGTCTGTTTGCTGCAGAAACGGACGGAAATGAGAAAAAATTACGGGAATGTAAAGGTCCATGGACAGTTATGTTTTTTAGTTCTTATTGTTCTTTTAGCTGATTTGATTTCTGGAAAATGAGATTTTATGCTCTATTTGGTGAAAATGTGTTGACTTATGTTCAATACTTGTGTGAAGACCCTCAAGGTAGTTGTATGAAAATTTTGAGACAAAACGACTAGGAAGGTAAGGAAAGGTGAAGAAATGGATCTCCGATTTTTTATATTTTGCTAGCTGAGAGGGAGATGCAGTTTGGATACGATGGAGTCGCTCATTTTACTGGAGGTTGCCTTTCGTGGATTTGGGAATTGAAACAGTACAGATGTTTGTTTGGCGGTACTCTGTTTCCTACTAGTTGAGGATACGTTCCTGAGCGTGAGTGTGCTGATTGGGATATGGAGGAAAGTTGTATCACGCTCATTTTACTGGTGAAGTTGCCTTTTGATGGATCATTGTACTAAAACATTAAACATTAGTGTTTGGTGGTGCGCTGTTTCCTATTAGCTGAGTGAAAATATCATGTATGTCAGTTAAAAATCAGTCTCTGCCTCCTATTATCTGTTACCAATCTATGGCTATTTTTGTGATTTGAGTTAGGTGGTAAATGTTCATGATCTTTGAAATTATGCAAATGGATCTATGTATTAGTAGTTTAATTTAGTTTGAATGAGTGACATCGGTTTAAAATGTCTCCCATTCTAAATGTCGTGATTCTCAATTTACTGATTGAAGTTAGATTGTTATGCCTGTGATGCATTAGCGAGTCCGCACTGGCATATATTTTTATAACTTCTTTGGGGCATTTTGTACGTTTCTTAACAGTGAGGAAGAAGCAAGGATGAAGATCTACTCAGTTTCAACTAGATGCTACTTCGCATTTGGGGCAAATGTATCTGAAGAACTTTCATATAAGATCAAAGGTTTATTTCCCCTCAAGTATTCTGCTTCTTCTGTTGCTTTATAAGCATTGACATTCTTGGATTTCTATGATGGATGGATAAGTGATTAAATTCTGTGTATGTCTCAGAGATACCTGGAGTCAGATGGGTTCTTCCCGATTCCTATTTGGATGTTAGGAACAAAGATTATGGAGGTAAGAGGGAACTTGTTTTATCACGTGGCATTTTGGAAGTTACCGAAAAGAAGTCATACTATTGGCATGTAGTTTAATGAATTAACTAGTTGCCCCCCACCCAAAAAAAAACCTGAGGTTTTCTTCCTTGTTTTTTGAAAGCTATTTTGTTACCATCTTAAGTAAGTTAGGGCTATAGGCATCAAATCATTGGAGTTGAGAAAGTCTAACTGCAGGAGTTTGTCCTGTAGAAATAATTACTTAGAGAATGATGCAATCGATTGTTGTAAGGATTTGCTGTTATGGATAGCGTTGTACATGATTTTCTTCGCCCTGATCTTTACTTTGCATCTTGTAGGTGAACCGTTCATCAATGGGCAAGCAGTTCCTTATGACCCCAAGTACCATGAGGAATGGATAAGAAACAATGCTCGAGCAAATGAGAGAAATAGGCGCAACGACAGGCCTCGTAATTTTGACAGATCAAGAAATTTTGAGAGGAGGAGAGAAAACACGCAGAACCGAGATTTTCAGAACAGGCCTCCTATGCCTAATCAGCCTATGCCGAATCCTGGGCCCAACATGACACCTAATCAGACTATTCAGAACTCTGGGCCCAATATGGCGCCTAATCAGCAAATGCAGAATCCTGGGTCAGGTATGGCAGGAATTCCTCCTAACATGTCTGGAATACCCCCAAACAACAATATGAGTGGAAGCCCCCCCAGCAACTTCGGTGGGTATCCGCCGAACAACAATATGGTTGGCAACAACTATAACAACATGGGTGGCAATGTGCCTCCGAACAATATGGGAGGGGTGCCGCCGAACAACTATATGCCACCCAACTACAATGTGCCACCGAACAATATGGGAGGGGTGCTGCCGAATAACGTGGGGGGAGGGGTGCCGCCGAATAACATGGGGGGAAGGTTGCCACCTAACAACATGGGAGGAGGGCAGTCTAATCCTGGATGGACTAATAACATGCCCAACAGAGACCACCAGAATAGCTATCCTCCAAATAGGGACATGGGGCCTGATGGAAATCCGTACTCATCTTGAAATATGCCCAGAAGAGAGATGCTTACAAAGCTGATTATTGTATGCACGCTGTAGATAAGGAGGCTTCCAAAGTTGTCTAGGGGCTATGGGTACTTTGTCTTCGTTTCTGAAGATACTAGACAGATATGTTACTTTGCTTGGCAGACTGCTTGCTTAAAGTCATGGTTGATTGTTCAATTGAATCTTGCTACAAATTCTATGGTAGGTCTGATGTATTATTAGATGTTCTTTTTATACCTGCTTAGTTCTTGTGAGATTGACAGTTTTAACGACTTTGGATTGTTAATGGGGATATTTATTTAATTTAATTGTTTTAGTTTATTTAGTTGTGATTTATATTTTATTAGATTATGAGTTATTATGTTTTATTAAGTTTTGGCTCATGGGCTTTTAGGGTTTGTTATGACCTTTTGTTCTCTATTTAAGATTTGTGAGAACCCTAAATTCATGGAGACGGAGATTATAAAGATTATTGGCGGCTACCTTTTGCACTTAAACGTGTTTCCCTCCCTCTCCTTGGATATTTTCTTCTCTTCTTCCCTATTCTTTCATGATTTCTCCATATAAATCTTAATTCTTTGTTATATTCAACATATTGGTATCAAAGCTAAAATTCCTATTTCTTTTCCCGTTTCTTTTGGTTGTGCGACACCATACATCCCACAAAATTGTCCATTGTTGTGTTTTGGTTTCTTGGTGTTCTTTGGTGTGTGAGTTGGTCGCCGACGCCCAACCGCATTCTCAGCCTTCGCCGACGTTCCTCGAAGCTCTCGCCGCCACTATTTGGCCCTTTTTCCGGCGATCATGATTTGTCCCAAGCGGTTTTCTTATTTTTCGTTGTGATTTTTCCAGATCCGAGCCTATATTTGAGTTTCTACATGATTTTCGGTCCACAGGTGTAGCCCGCTTCGTTCCGTTGTCGGTAGTCGCCAGTTTCGGCCGATATTCTCGATTTTGGCCAAAACACACCCCGTTCAAGCCTATTCTTGCATTTCCAGGCTCAAATTCAACTCATCTCGGTGTTTTCTCAGATTCAGGTCATTCTTTAAACTTCTGCTCTGTTTTTGGCTCTGATTCGGGGGGACAACACCTTCTTCAATTGTTTCTTGCCTCCTCGGCCCTTTCAACATCTTCTTCATGTTTGTGTTCGCTAGTGATATAAGGTGCGCTCGTTCCGCTTCGTTTTTAGTAGCATAACTGTTATTCTTTATAGTTTAATTTGTTACTAGTGTTACGGGTCCTCTTTCACACTTTCTTTTATCATATAGTCGTCCTCATACATTAGCTTTACTCATTTGCTTCCTACGTTAAAAAAAAATGTTCCCTAACCTTTATTGAATTCTTACATGCTTGTTTGCCTTAATTGTGGATTTTGGTGCATTGTGTTTAGTTGTTGCTTTATTCTTTTGAAATTTAGCACTACTTGTCTGCACAATTTAGATTTTTCTACGCCCCAAAACCAAAATCTAATTTTTGCTCGAGTTCTTGTTTATCATTCAATTGCATCGGTAATTTATTGATCTTAATTGCATTTTTAGGTGGGTGTCGCATGCATTTGCGTAGCGGTCGTCTAGTCAACCCTAGCTCTATTGACCCAACCATGGACCCTACCCACTTTGATGTCTTGACCCAACAAATAACTCGATTGATCACTCAGTTAGGTGTTGTCCAAGCTGACCTAACGGTAGCTCGTCAAGAAAATAGAGACCTAGCTACGAGAGTTGAAACCTTAGAGGTCCCGGGTCACCAAAATGACGCTGAGTATTCTGATGCGCCCCCTAGTATACGTCTTGAGTGGTATGCAGTGTCTGAGGATAGACGAGTACAAATTGCTAGTATGAAGTTAGTTGGTAATGCTTAGCTTTATTTGGAGAGTGTAAGGGATCTCCTTTTGAGGCGTCATGCGCCTCTAGTTGGAACTTGGGTTGAAATGATGCGTTGTCTTCAAGAAAAATACATTCCTCATTCTTACATGAGAAATTTGTTAGATCAGTGGAATGTCCTTCGGCAGGGTAACAAGTCCGTAACTGAACTCAAAGTTTCAAGTGCAATGACGACATTAAAAGGGAGAATTCTTCAACCTCCCAAGCTAAAGCTTGGTGATGGCGACCATGTAAGAGATCTTATTCCTTCCCGCCACGACAGACAGTGGAACCTTCTGGAGCCATGTTTTTGAAGAGACTCAAATTGAAAGGTGGGCCCTAATAAGTTTTGGTGTCATCTCTGATCAGAAGTCCTACATTCAGAAATTCATAAACCAGCTATCACATAGATGTGAACAACTAGGCATCTTTCTTAACAAAAACACCATCGTTAACGCCCAATTTGAATCAACCCCAAGCGCTTAACAATGTCTCTTTTGGAATCTAAACTTAAAAACTACAAAAAGTCGTATCAAACAACCTTCAGCTGCTTGACCCTCGTGATCCTCCTCCGCGGTGATAGGAAGACGAATATGACTGAGATGCAGTGGCGGAGCCAGGATGAAAATCCAAGGGGGTTGAACTATAAAAGCGAAATGATAAGAAATTTTTTTCCCTTCGTAATGCAAAAAATTGTCTTGGAGTAACAATATAAAAAATTAAAGACTAAAATTAAAGGCATGTAATGACTACACTGTAGAACTTCTCCCCGACTGTTTTTAACCTGCATAATACTCCAAGCCCTTTGGACGGTAAGCTAACAATGGCGTGTAATTTGCAAATTCAACAAACAATGTGTAGGATAGAAGTACTCAAGAAAATTTGAAAAATAAGAAAGCATCCACAAAAATAGATTTACAGCTAGTCTGTAATAGGGGTGCTACAGGAAGTATATTTAGCATAGAATTTAATTATGTATAAGATTAGCCCATAGTGGAGAGGATTTGCAAAATGTTTCATTTTAAATTTTTGTGGGTTTGGTCCCTACTTCACTTTCCATAAATTGCAACTGATCCATTAAGCATGGACAATAAAAGACTTCATTAATGTGAAGGACAAAAGCCCTAGTCTTCTCTTCCTCCTCTAGATTACGAAATTGATACAACGCGCAACCTGACACCATGAAAAACATTCTCCTTGCTCAAGTTATCAACAAGACGATTGTATGCTTGCAATATAGTAAGGATCAGTTAGTAGTCTCTAAAACCCCAAAAGAATTTATCGATCTTCGACCATCTCATAAAATTATTTAACAGCAATCAAAACTTCATTGAAAGGCACCTAAATGAGACGAACCTAACATGTTCATATGCATACATCACAATATACTCTGAGTACCTATCATGAACAAGTTTGAATTTCCTGGTCTCAATTGTTTGCTTTTCCCTTTCAATATCATGAACAGGTTTGAACTTACTGGTGATTAGGTTGTGCTCTTTGACAAGCAAAATGTAAAGTAAGCATGGATCCTTACCTCCAGATCCGTCCTCTGATACTATTTCCCTCTTAGCATGAACGCTTGCTCTATTAAATCATTTTTCGGATCATATTCAACTCTGCAGTCCATAATGGAGATATCACGATAACTTAAAATACATGAAGCGCAAAATGGATTTTCCACAAGATACCCTCACCATAAATTCATGTAGTTATGGTTTCATAATAGATGCTTGCTTAAAGCTTAACTTGGCTAATGCATGCATAGTGCTTTCTTTGAGTGCCGAAACAAGTTTACTTTTTCCTCAAAAGTTTCAAGGCAAAGCTTTAGAATATATCTCTATTATCAACCTCTCTTTTTAGATGTCAAACAAAGAACACAACATATTGAAGCTTGCAACTTGATAATGTACCAACCAACCACAAAACAGTTCATAACTTGAAACATTGGGGTTCAGGAACCAGTTTCAACCATTAACAGTAGTTTCATGACTTTAAAGCACAAGCTTGGAATATAATTAAATCAAATACTAATGATCAAAATTATGAATTATGGTCATAGTGAACAGCCATGTGAACTTCACAATCCTTTTTATGGTTGTGAAATCCTGACATCCTGATGCAATCCGTACAAATAAATAGGAACTAAAACGTACATGATCTAAAATAGAGACTCAAAGTTTAGCACAAGGTTACCATTTAAAAACTAAGCGATACTGCAAAATGCTAGATTATCAATGAACTAATTTAGAACATTGTTGACACATCGAACAAATAAATGGAACACAATGCAGCGACTCCAGCATAACCACCAAAAAATTCTAGATGGAAAACAAAGAAACTCTGGTTGGTAGCTTAGGAACCTTGAGGAAACGAGACAAAATAAAAAATTATTATTGCGCCCTATGTCTTGCTTCTTTCCTCACAGTCACAGATAATAGAATAAAGGATTGGTTCAATCCAATTGTACTGAGTCTGTTCCAAATAGTTGAATCATGGTTTAGTTTCGAGGAGGGTTTCGTTTCCCTAACCTCCCAGACCCGTATATCCAACAAAATATCCCCACCTTCAATTACCTCTCACCTCTTTGGCAACCAAACAGAGCAAAAAACCAAACCCATCTTAAGACCATAGCAAGAACATGACTAAACTTGGATCAGAACGAAAGAGAAGCAAAATGGTTGGAGGTGTTGGCATGACTTCTAAGTATCTAGTTGGTCTGGGTCTATGGGGCTCAAGCCAGACCAACTTATGAAACAAAAAACAAAACAAATATATTTTTTTTGGGCAGTGTTGAGCGGCCGCCACCCCTTGCATCCGCCATTGTTGGCCTGGGTCTATGGGGGTCGGGCCCAGGCTAACTTATGAAAACAAAAAGAAACAAAACAAAACAATGTATTTTTTTAGAGGTGCAATGGGTGGTGGCCGCCCAAGGCCGCTACCCCATGCATTCGTCATTGCTGAGATGACATCCTAAGTTTGCATTGAGACCTTGTCGGAGAAGGAGAGTATGTCGTTGGGTGTTTGATTATCACCTGGGGAGGCTAGGGCTATATTTGGGGAAAAAATGCTCACTGTCGGGGGAGGAAATGGGGGCTGGCAGGAGGGAAGGGAATTGCAGGGATGACGTCCCCTTTTTTCTCTCGAATGATCGCTAATATTTAGTTTTATTATTTTTTGTTTTTATGCTTATGTGGTTGTTATTTGGCTGCAAGCGTAGAGCATTTTTGTTATGTCACCGCTGAGTTGTTTTTTTACGCGTCTCTCTCAGTGGTTGCTGACGTGGCTTTTTTGCCACGTCAAAAACTACCGTTAATGGTTTGACATCGAAGGGACAGAATGACTCTTTTCTACCTGAGTAGATGACTTCAGGGACCATTTTGTATAAATACTTACCTCATGAACTATTTTGTTAAAACATGATACCACAGGGACCTACAGTGTAATTAATCTTAACAAAATTAAATGCAAATATGCCCTTAATTCAATTATGATCCTTTATCCTTATTTTAGTTTTAAAAAGGTTAGACTCACTTTTTTTGTTGGAGCGAGAGAATAGATAGTAAGTTTAAGTTTGAAAAGGGGTTGAGATGGTAATTTAATCTTTGAAGAGGTATTTTTTTTTAAAATTTTTTGCACCCCTTGTCTCCACTATTGCATTGATGAATATTAATAGTTTGATGAATCAAAATAACACTAATCTCATAATTTGGGAATGCAAGATTATTTTTCCTTATTTTTAAATAAAAATGAATATATATAATCAGATAAAGATTCTTTCAAATTTATTGTTCGAATTAGACCATCTAATCAGAGAGAGATTGACACATCATATAAGTCTTGAATTAGTGTTTACATTGCCCGATATTTAACACAGACAACATTGCATGCTATAGGACTCACATAATATGCCTATATCTTTCTGAATTTGACCATACTTTAAGCATCAAATTGAAGATCATCTTGATCCCTTATAATGGTGGTAAGTTTTGACCTAAAAGGTAGAAGATGTCAAACTCTCCTTTCACACCAGATCTTCTCAATGTTATGTACAAGATTATGTCAAAATCCTTAAAGTCAAACTTCCTTAATTTTATTGTGGCTTAATTAGTCCACTAGTCTTTGGGGTATTGTCTAATATCAAACTGGTCCTAGGATAAGTTTTTTCCTATGCTCAACTCTATGAAATTCTTTTTGTCCTAAAGTGGTTATTTCGTCAACTTGAGTGACCTCGTAAATGAAAAAAAATCAAACGTGGCAAACGAGACCGCGTGTTAATTATTTGTCAATAACCATGTGTTTCCATTAATTGCCAAAATTACCCTGCATGCTACATAGTATGTATGACTAATCTCCATTAAATTTAATTCTACCTCAAATTCTCTACACCATGTTATACAACTCTATGTTCAAGGGAGAGTTGTCAGGGATAATTTGTTCTTTGTTAGACGTAGAGAATTTGAAGTATAATTAAAATTAATGGGAACTAGTCATACATGACATGCTGGGTTATTTGAATTTACATGATCACTTGAGTTTATTTCAAGACAATAAGAATTCCTCAGGGACTAGTCTAGGTCGAGACTTAACCTAAGGACTAATTTGAGTATTGATCAATACCTCAGAGATTAGTGGACTAATTAAATATTTTATTAAACATTAACTGCAATAGCCCGTATAGCTCCTTGAACTAATTTGGTATTTTGAAATTTAAAAAATTATTATCTTTATATGCTAGAATTTAATCCTCCTTGACTCTCTAACCACAGTTCTAAATCCTTGAGATTTTTTTTTTCAAAAGAAAACTTTTCGTACAAACAACGTCGGCTTATCAGATACTTAACAAATACCGATCCCTATATTTTTAGTTGTTTTATGAAATGAGAAAGAAAGACGGAAAGTGAAAGGAGAAAAATAATCTGACTAAAAGCTTTATTAGACTAGAGGCTCAAAACCAGTTCAGCCCACTGACTTCCATAAAAGGCCCAACCCAATCTGGAACCCTATAAGATGACCTCTTCCCCCGCAGGTACACACTCACAATTGCTCACAGCCTTCGCTCAGCCTACGGTTGACATTTGTTGTTAGGGTTAGGTTTAGCCTCAGAGTCGGTTGATTCTCCTTACACCCCTGCACTCTCAGCCAATGGACCTGACAAAGAAACGAAAGCTGGACGAAAACGGCGTTGTCTCTGCTGACATCGATCCCAGCCTCCTGAAACTGGCCCCGGAAGATGTCCGCAAAATCGTTGAACGCATCGACAAGGACAAGCTCCTTGACATCGTGGCGGCCGCCGCTACCCGCCATGTGGACGTCCTCGACGGCGTCCGGGCCCTCGCGGACTCCGATACATCCCAGCGCAAGCTATTTATCCGCGGCCTCGGATGGGACACCACCACGGACGGCCTCCGCAGCCTCTTCTCTGCCTACGGCGAGCTAGAGGAAGCTGTCGTCATCCTCGACAAGCAGACCGGGAAGTCCAAGGGCTACGGCTTCGTAACCTTCAAGCACGTCGACGGCGCGCTACTCGCCCTCAAGGAGCCCAGCAAGCGGATCGACGGGCGCGTGACCGTCACTCAACTTGCGGCAGCAGGTAACACTGGCAACAACGCAAACGCCAGCGCGGCTGACGTGGCGATGCGAAAGATCTACGTCTGGGAGGTACCACATGACATGTCTCCGGATAAGCTGTTGTCCCACTTCTCGTCGTACGGGGAGATCGAAGAGGGGCCTTTGGGGTTCGACAGGTTCACTGGGAAGTCTAAGGGTTTTGCGCTCTTTGTGTACAAAACTGTCGAAGGGGCGCAGGGAGCCTTGGCGAATCCAGTGAAGACGATTGACGGGAGGCAGTTGAATTGTAAATTGGCGAACGTGGATGGGAAGAAAGGGAAGCAAGGTGGACCGCCCGGTCCTGATGGGATTCAAGGTCCGGTTACAGGTACTGGAAATGACGGGATGGGTATGGGGATGGGAATGGGAATGGGAATGGGCCAAGGTTCGATTCCAAGTTCACAGTACGGAGGGCCAGGCTCAATGGGTGCTTATGGAGCGTTTCCTGGTGGGCCTCCTATTGGGAGTCATCCACTGAACTCGTCCTCGCTGGGTGGTCCGGGGTTGTCGTCTGTAAATAGCCAGGCTCCGTCATCGTTGGGTGGGACTACAGGTTATGGTGCTGGACTGGGAGGGCCGTATGGTGGGTATGGTGGCATTGGTGGGACTAGCGGGGGCTTGGGTGCTGGTGGATTGGGTGTTGCTGCTGCTGGAGGTGGATCCTCTTCGTTGTACAGATTGCCACCAAGTTCAGCGGGAATGCCTTCTGGGGGGTATCCGGAGAGTGCGCATTATAGCTTGACTTCGTCGTCTGGGTACCAAAGTCAGCTCCACCAGCCATCAGGGACCTCGCCGGTGCCAAGGGTTCAACCTGGTGGTGCGGGAATGTACCCGAATGTACCACATTATTTTTGAGGTAATTAATGATTCGTCGTTTAATTTTTGCGTTCTATCTAGTGCGCTTGTTTTCATATTTGCTTTTATTTGACTGACTTGGTGCCATACAATGTTTGTGCTTGTTGCTGCTTTCGTTATTTCTTGTTGCGTCTGGTGTAGGTGTTTGCGTGCCTTTTTTTCCCATTTGTTCCTGGGAATTGAGTTTCGTGTTTTTTCTGTGTCGCATTGCTTGTCGTTTTGCCTTTGTTTGTTTTGTGTACTTATTGTGAATTTTTGCTATTAGTGTTGGTCCATTTCGTAATAAGTGGGAATTGGGTGTTCATGTGTTTATCTATAGATAAGGTCTGTAACTATTTGTCATTTATTTTGTTCGGACTTGGTACGAGTTCTTGTAATTATCTTGGTTGACCTGTAGATAATTGTTGCAAGTAATATACTCTTAATAACTGCTTTTTCAAAATGCAGAAGTTGAGCAGTTTATTGAGTTTCTGGATAACAAATTATTAGAAGGTTACTTCTCTATGGTTTTTGAATATGGTAATGAACCTTTATAATGATTTGTGTTGTGCCTTTTTGGTAAAAAGGCTGCGAACAACTTTTTTAAGGTGTGCCTGGATGCAGATTCTGGGTATCGGATGTTGCTTGACAAGCAAAATAGTTTATCTTTTTTAACTAGTAGGCTCCTTGTCTGAATTGTATTTTAATGTGTCACTGCCCGATATCTATCATTAATTTGGGGTAGTTATGATACTTCTTGATGATAGACTTTGTAGGTGCAAAGTGGTGATTTGTGTTATTGACCTTGGGCACCTTGAGGAATTGATTGATATTAACTTCTTCAAAGCTATAGGCTTTCTCTACATGATTGTTGGATTTATACATCTTGTTGCATTATTCTTTTGAATAGGAGTTCTGTAGCATGAAGTCTCATAGCTGGCATCCTAACTCCAATTATGGCAATTAAATTATGGACTTGTGTGGCAGAGTTTGGCTTTTTAACTGCTTGGACGACATCAGCTTATTTCAGAGTTGGCTGGGCTGGAAAGCTACTAAATGTTAGTGCCGAGTGTTTTTGCTTTTGCATAAGATTATCCATGTACTGTAAAATGAATCGAGGGATTAGAGTTTTCACGTTGTGAGTGGATGTTGAGCTGGGATGTAACCTCCCAGGAGAGTTTTTTTAATGCGTTTATGTGGCAGTTTTTTTTTTCATGCTTGAATTATATCACGACAGATAAAAAGTAAAGGTTTGATAGATTGTCAAGTTTGTATTCCAAGATTTTTAGAGAATTTTGGTGGTATTGTGAAAATTGAGGTAGTTTGAGTTTTATTAGATTTTATGAAAAAGTAGTGAATTTTGAAGTATGTTTGGGAGATGGTGGGAAATTTTGGAGATTTATGGGAGTTGATGAAAAATGAAAGAGATATTATTTGAGTGAATTTTTTATGTTTTTGGTGATGGAAATAGATTATTTTGAAGTTCTATTCTTATTATTATTTTAATTTTCGGAAGTAAAATAAAAAAAGAAGGAAAATTATTGTGTGTGTGAAAACTCAAAGTGAAAAAGAAAAAAAAAACATTCTTGTTAGAATTTTTGAGTAAGGTATGTTTGGGATTGGCCAAACTTCTCATTTTCTTTTTTTTTCTTAGCAAACCTTACAGAAAAAGTTTTAAGGAAAAGAGCTCAAAACCCGAGCCTCCTTAATCACATGTTCAGGTAACAAAGCAGAACTAAGAGAACCAAAAGCACAAGCCTAGAGTTGATATTTTTTCCAGTGCCCTTTTAATGCACATCAATTTGTCAATGCGCGCAGTCAAACATAAATGACATCCTGGATATTCATAAGTAAGAATTCTGATTCAATCATGCATGGATTGAAATTTTAGTTAATCAAAAGATATTTGTTTGTTTGTTAAGGATTACATGCTACCTTTTGTTATTGATTTTCCAGGTGCATATTTTACAAAGAGATGATGAAATTCATATGCTGACGTGCTTCCATTTTTTTTAATGTTGTCACCTGTCATGTTTTAAGTATGCACCTTTTGCATTTGACCTCGTGATTCTTGCTTCTTTGTTTGCCTGATAATTTTCTTTAAGATGTCATGAACTCTGTATCACATCATCTTTGTTTTTGTTTGTGGTTAGGAAAGACACATGAGCAGTTTCTTTTAGTGGTCCCAAGAAGGTATAATATTTGTTTTGTTAGTTCGTTTCTATTATTGCTTTGATTTAGAATGATACGAACTCTGTTTTGCATGATGGATGTAGAATGATGTATTGAGTTGTGAATGGATGTTTGATTCAGGTGTATGACAGCTTATTCGGCGCTGATGCTTTATGTGGTTCTGGTGATTGCGTGATTGCAGAGTTTGATGAATGTATTAGCTGTTCCTTTACAGCCCCTTCTTCTGCACCTTTAGCATTGTGGTTCTTTTCTGAATGCTTGTAGTCAAAGCTACGGAGTTAGACTAGTTATGTACTTCTATCAGGAAGCAGTGTGCCATCTGGGCTTTTATTATTATTATTATAGTTTTAGTAATACAAGCACTGAAATCATGCTTTGCCCTTCTTTTTTCAAGTGGATGGTTGGTTGATATTTTTAAGTGCAAAGTTTACCTTTGTTTTTAATGAGTTGTACTGACCATATTTAGTTCTTCAACTAGGTTCACCACTGCCTATAAATACAACTAAATTTATCATCTAGGCAATTATGTGTGTAAGCCATGTTTGTCTACAAATAAAATTTTTAAAAAGAAAATTAGAGATTGAAAAGGCCATGCGTAGTATATTTGGTTGTGAAGAAGTCTGCGTGTGAAGGTTTTTCTACCTGCTTGACGAAGTAGGCTCTGTTGTGTGATGGTGATTATCCTCCTATTGGGGTTACTGGGACACCTACTACCTGTGTTGGTGATAGTGGATTAAGATCGTGTCTGTGGTCTCTAGGTGCTTCTTTATCCCTGCTGTTATGTTTTGGAACTAAGTATCTTTTTTACTTGAAACTCCTTTAGGTATTCCATTCATCTTTCCGTGTCAAGCTCAGTATGTTGGTGCAATATAGTTTTGTTGGGTCAGTGCTTGAATATTAGCGTGATCACATTGTGGGATCAGCAAGCTCATTATGTATGCTGGTCTAATAAAATAAAAGGCTCTTGTGGTGGTGATAGTGGAAGTTATACTATGATGAATGAAGTCCTTGCTTTTCTGACCTTTTATGGGATTTTTCGTGCACTGGCTATCCATTCTTGAGGGATCTATGGTTGAGACTAGTGAAGTGATGGTTGTGACCTGATAAATCTACTTTGTCTAAGTGGATTCAGTCCTGTAATGACCTGGATTCCTTGACTGCCTGTTGGAGCGTGCAATGTGGTTGTTTTTTTGGGTCTGTGTATGCCTGGTGGTTAATAACCCTTGCAGGAGTGTTGGAGTTTGTGGAACCTTTCTATTTGGACTTTTCCTTGATTGGCTGTCTGACATTGAAGGCTCTGTTGTTAAATTTGTTTTTTTGGTGGGCGGTTCTGGGGTACTCGTTGAGTGATGCCTGATAAATGTGTTTTTAGTCTCCTGGATTCATTGCTGCAATGACCTGGATTTCTTGAGTGCCTGTTTGGAGATTCGTCATGGCTAGCTTTGTTCTCTCTCGTTTCCCTTTATAATGTCAATTGATCTTTCCGCATCTGTCTGAAAAAGATAGCGATGTCCATTGATCTTTCCATCTGTGGAATTTATCTTGCATGCTTATTGACTTGTGGTCTGAGCTGTGGCCAATTATTTCTATCTTTGTATGTAGACCCTGTTTGCTCCATGTCCCTCATTTTTATCTTTGCCCTAAGTCCTCCGCGAACAGAGATTCCATTTTGGGGGAGTGTTAGGGTTTAAACCGTTGGCAAGTTTTCATCAAATGTGCCAACGACTGCCTCGAGATGTTCATTAACAGAGGGCCATACGACACCATGTTATTGACCAGATGCTAACCATATTCTGGAAAATCTCAGATTGCTCCAAATGCCACAAATTACTTCATGGTTTTTACAAGTTGGGTTACGCAATTTGTAGATTTCCTTATTATCCTTTGTTGGTGTTTTTTTTGTTTGGCTGTCATGTACTGTATAATTGTCATGTACTGTATAATTGTCATGAACATGCGTAAAAATTAAAGTTCCAAGCATACTTTCGTGCTAAGATTGAGATTTTGACTGACTTAACTGGATGGGTTTTACTAAATATTTTCGATTTCCCTGGAGATTATAGTTCCACATCCGAATCAGAAACTACTCTTGGCTAAGAAAAAGAAAAGGTACCTATAGCATATAGGCTCATGTAGGGCTTTTAAATTTTGTAATTTTTAAACTATACATGCATGTGTTCTTTGTTTATGCGCGTTTGTGTGCAAGGGAAATGAACTTTCAAGCACGTTGCATGAAACCAAACCATGGCGATTGTGACATGAAACGGGTTTGACCAGATTAATAATTTGGTAGCTGACTACGTTTTTCCATTTCTTTCTTTTTTTGGTCCAATTTCTCCTTCCGCTTCATGTTTGGTTTGGCAACGTGTTGCTTTGCTTACGCCTTCCGGGGCGGGGGCGAGTTACACAAGTGAAGCTCAAGAGCTGTGGGCCCGGCATCATGGGATCTTGGACTTAAGGGGATGAGGCTGGAGGACTGAGTTGACTGACCAACCTGCCGCCACTTGATGATGAAGGGACACGGGGATGAAACATATTTTGCAGGCAGCTGCTCCTCCAAGGGTCAATATCGACCAGTTCTTCGATCTCTTTTTTTTTTTTTTCTTTTTTAGTGAACCTTTTAGAGAGTAGTTTGTATATAGGTAAATAACATTCGAGTGCAGAAAAAGCTGCCAAAAAGCATTGCATGTATAATTTGTCTCCTAGTAATTCATGGGTTTGTTCTGCTTCCGCATAATCTAGGTTAATTTGCTATATATTGGGGAATTAAAAAAGATAATTTTATATTATCATCTATATTCTCTCTCGTTTTGTTTTGAGGAAAGATCATATAGAGGGAAATAAATAAATTAAAGAAAAATAATGTGAATTGACCAAATATCCATTAATATAAATTTTTAAAAATAAATAGATTAATAAAATAGGGTTTTAATATTTTTATTTATAAAACATTATTTTTATTTTTTAAATAATTTAAATAAATATTTTGTTTATCATGTTGCATGTGCTTTAGCGGCCAAATCAAACAGAATGGGAAGATTTATTGTGTTTTGAAACATACTAGGTGTACTTGAGGGGATTTATTGATATTTGCCCATAAATATAGAACTATTATGATGTTCCCTTTTCTTTTTCTTCAAATGTTGTGGCATTTTTGCGTTGTATACCAAGAGATTTGTGCAAATAAATAAAAGAAGAATATTAAAGAGATGAAGAATCTTTATTTTTAACTTTGGAACTATTACCTAAATCTTATTTATCAAGTTTAGAGAACGAATTTGAATCCTATAGCTGGATAAATATTGATGTATTTTACCCGTTCAGGAGTTTAAATGTGATGAAATTCGTAATTTAGACCAAATATTGGTGTATTTTATTAGTTTAAATGTTAAATGTGACGAAATTTGTAGTTCATACTAATAAATAACATTTGAGCTGTAGTTTGGGGCAAAAATTGATATTTTTCTTAAAAAGACTGTTGTTATTATTAAATATAAGGCAATGAGGTATCACTAAATTGATTCGTCAATATGTTTGTCTTAACCATTTTCAAAGGATGTATTACTCTTTTTATAATTTGGATTATAGTTTGTTTATTTCTTTTCAACACAATTAAGTAATATTTATGATTTTTTTTCGAGTAACGAGGAAAATTCAGGCATCTATTCATGTGTGTCGAGTTTGGAGAGACTTGACTCAATATCCACACAATTGAGTTCAACATCACAGTAAACTCCAGGCCATGTAGCCTCTCAAACCACACATGTCAGGTAAGTAACTTTGTTGTGAAGGTGACCTCAATAAATATTTGCACTTTAGAGAATTTGAACCTAAGACCTCAGGGGGAGCACTCCCTTAAGTCCGGGGTCTTGATACACCAAAGCCAACCCCTTGAAGTTATTTCATGATTATATCTTTAATTCCGTTTTAACACAATTTATTTTTCGCCTTTTTCTTCCTCCGGGGTGTACCTTTGCGGAGCAGATCAAATTTATACATAATTCATGATATTTTAAGTACTTTACATAATTTATTAAGAAAACAGTACCGTTGACGTAAAGAGATGTTGGATTTTAGAGCTTTGTTAATTTTAAAAATATTGGAATTCATAATTCTTAATCCTAATTAAGAAATAATTATACCAATTGAAGCATTATTTTTTATCTTATGAAAATGATTATAAAAAAAAACTATTCACTTTAGCTTATGAAAAATAATTAATGAAAAAGAGAACGCCTCTCGAATATGTTATTATGATTTAAACTATTGATTTTAGCTTACATGAAGGATTAATAATAAATAATTATCAGAGTACTTATTTGATGTGCTTATATAAAATACTTAATTTAGCCACTTCTAAGACTCGAATATCCTTTATTTGTTTATACAAATAACTATTTCAAAAAAAATTATTTTTTAATTGTTATAATTTAAATTCCAAATATAATGAATTTAAAAAAGGAAAAGGTACTCACTCGCATACCACAACAAATTTTATTATTTATTTGACTCAGCCCCTCCACCCTTTAAATTAAATTAGAAAAAAAACCTTAATAAAAAGGAAGAATAAAGATAACTAATTTAACTTTCTAAAAAAAAAGAAGAAGACAGAAACGACGCCGTACAGTGCCGAGTTTTAATTAAACACAGGGTCCAGGTAGGGCTGTACAATGCCACCGGGAAATTCCGGTGGCACCGGCACCGGCACCGGGTTTCCGGTTTTTGGTCTAACCGGTGCCGGTGTAGGTTTGGTTTTTTGAAAAAACCGGCGGTTCCCGGTTTAAACCGGCACCGGGTTTCCCGGTGTAGGATAAACCGAGATTTTTTTTTTAGTTTTTTTATTTTAATTTCTACTCAATAATTTAAACTTTAGTTTTACCTCAAGACATAATATTCTAGAAGCATGACAAGGTTTACTCAATAGTTTAGTTTCACTTGAATATTTGAGATTTGTTGTTGGTTTTGTCTAATCAAATCCTTACATTCAAGTTACCAAGAAGCTTGCTAGGTGAATGAACTAGTTATTTAGAATTTTGGTAGAAAAATTACAAATTTATTGTATTTAAAAGGGTATATATGAAGGCATTGAAATCATAATTAAAGAGTTTAATGTCAAACTTTGGTAAGTACATCGCATAATATAAATCAAGAGGTCGAGATTCTACCACAAAAAATTTTAAATCAATGTATTAGTTTAAGAGTTTTTATGAAATATTAACAAGTTGTCTAAATTTTAAAATTGACAAATCACTATTAAATTTATATCATGCTTGCAAAATCAGTCATTCAATTACATTTTAGTTCAAATTTCTAATACATTTTAGTTCAAAAATTCATATAGAGTCATCAAGTTTGACCAGCGTTTGACAAACGCTCGAGCGCCCTTTGAAAAAATTCAGACAGAGTCATCACGTTTGACTAACGTTAGACAAGCGCTCGAGTGCTCAGTGCAAATTTCAGACAGAAACATAAGCGCTCGACGAGCGTTTGACCCGCGCTCGAGTGCCTTAAAAATTGCCGAATTTTTTTATTTTCCTTGTGAAACCAAGGGAAACCCTATTAGGTTTTGAACATGTTTTAAAATTTTATTGATTTGTTAATTAGAGGGAAACCACATATTCTCCCATCTAAGTGTTGTTAGGGTCTAAACTGAATTTTTCAAAAGATAATAGTTTCTATTTACAGTGACGTCTCTATTACTTTGGACTTTAAATTCTCGTCTTATCTTTTAAGATGATCTTTAATTTTATTGATTTTGGAATTTGGATTTCATTAGTTTAGATTTTATTGATATGTGATTAATGGACCAAAAGAAAAAAGAAAAAATACATTGGGCCAAGTACGTAAAATGCTAAAAAAAATGGTTCAATATTAATGTAGGATAACCGGAAACCGCCACCGCTAAACCGCCACCGCTAAGGGCCGGTTTTTACCCTTAACGGTGTAGGTGTAGGTGGTAATTTTTTCAAAACCGGCCTATCCGGTGTAGGTGCCGGTTT
Organism: Myrica gale; assembly: GCA_963930655.1. Lineage (NCBI taxonomy): Eukaryota > Viridiplantae > Streptophyta > Magnoliopsida > Fagales > Myricaceae > Myrica > Myrica gale. Next base: position 8,086,698 of record OZ005620.1, on the reverse strand, counting down.
TGGCCAAAACCGGTACCTACACTGGGGTTGTACAACCTTAGGTCCAGGACTTGCTTATAGAAAAAAGAAAAAAGAAAAAAAGGAAAGCAGGACTTAAAACTTTTTCGCGGAGTTTTAAAACCACTTTGTAAACCCCTTCCCAATGATCCTTACCAGTCACCAGTAGAAGAAGCTGCGCCTAAGCTCACCGGTAGCCTTCACCGCCGATCGCCGGCTGCCACAGGTGTCTTGGAATCCATTCGTCCGTCCTCTTCATCACCATCTTTTTCCTTACGTTATGAGCTGATTTATTAGGGGATTTTCTCTCCCCTCTCAGTTCGCAGGGCTTTATGCCTTAATATCTCGATGAATTGTTTCTGAAGTTGGAGTTTTGTACCTATATACTGTTTTAGTTTAAGGTGATACTAAGGTGTCTCTAAAAAGACAGTGAGAAACAGGCTGTCTTTTTAGAGACACCTAAGCCCGGAACCTCGAGTTTAGGCTCTCTGTTTATGCATATATGTATGTTTCTATGTATACATACGCACACACCTCGTGTTTTGTGTGTATCTTTTTATGGTATTTTGTTTTACTGTACGTACTTTGTGCGTGTATGTTTTGTACGTTATTGTATGTTTTACTTTAAAATCTCGGGGTTTCCATTGTGATAGGATTACAGTGTGCAATAGTGTTCGGATCAATTTGACTTGATTAATGGGGGATGCAGGTTTTGTTAAATTAATTTCTGTATTTTAGAAAACTCATGCTTTGTGGATGGGAACCAATTGAAATCTCGAGTCAAATGGGAAGCTTCATACTATTTGGAAATTTGTATACTAGCCAAGGCTTACAGCTTTGGTCGTGAAATGTAAAACTCATGCATTTGTTCAATCAATCATCAGTTGAGAATGGTTGTCACTAGGTAAATTGTTGTAATTGAATCTTAAGAGGATCACATCGTCAGATGACATGGATTTTCATGTAAAAAAAAATTGTATACATTCATTGTGGCTTTGGAACACTCGTTTCACCTAATGAAGGATTGGGTGTTTCTAAAGAGTCTCTCGCTTTGAGAATCTTAGTGAGGTTTCTTTTTGTCTCAAAAACAAAGGGAAAAAAAGGCTTTTAGGTTTCTTACATCCTACCAGAATCAGAGTTGTACAAAATGCCCCTTCTTTTGAAGAATTCTAGACCTATAGCTATTGATGGCCCAACTTTTCTCTTTCAATTCTAATGAAACAAAGAAGCACATTATTTGCTCAAAAGAAGAAGGAAAAAAATACAGCACTTTATCCAGTTCATAGAGCAGGTTTTGGTGACATCACACTGATTGTACAACTGCTCGGCAACATGTCACTCAATATGTGATCTATGTGATCTAAGTGCAAATCTTGTCAATGGCTATACAGGCGACAAATTCTCTGTCTCAATTTCTTAATTTGAGTACTCTAAACATAAGGAATTGATGGCGATGAACTTAATCCTTATCTTATGATCCTTGTCTCCCATAGATCACTCTGCTTTAGATCAAGTTGTTCCTTGATCTTTTTATCTTGTCTCCTAGAGTGTCACCTCCTTTCTTCGTTTGGAGTTGTTGCATGGTTGTTCTCGTCGCTTTTGTAGAATGTTCAGCTTGCTGATAGTTTGTCAAAGTTTTTTATGCTTGATATTTACTGCTTGCCAATTCTTGATCCAGGTTCGGTTTGAGTTTTATGGTGTATCTGTTAACTTTGCAATTCATTTTGTACTGTTGATTGTATTCTATGCTTCTTATTGTCTGTCCTGTTAAAAGCCCTCTCTTTCCTTTGTGTATGCTACTTCACTGTCACATTAGAAGTGATTAAGCTATTCTCTAATTGCTTTATGAGACATATTAGTCTCTGATTAGTTTTCCTTTCTATGACCTTTTCCACATTATGTTTCGAGCATATGGCCGTTGTCAATAGGTTTTATTTAAGGGTTAAATACACTTTGCCCCCCTTATCTTTGGGTTCATTTACACTTTGCACCCCGATATATTATTTTTGACACATTGGACCCATAAATTTACACATTTTTTCAATTTGGACCCTGTACCCAAATTGCCCGTCAATTTAGACGGATTCCGTCAAATTTTTTACGCATTGCTCCCCTTATCTTTGGGTGTATTTACACATTGCCCCTCTTATCTTTGGAAATTTTTACACATTGCACCCCAGGTTTGACGGAATCTGTCTAAATTGACGGACAATTTGGGTACGGGGCCCAAATTGAAAAAATGTGTAACTTTATGGGTCCAATGTGTCAAAAATAATACATTGGGGTGCAAAGTGTAAATGACCCCAAAGATAAGGGGGGCAAAGTGTATTTAACCCTTTATTTAACTATTGAACTTATGGGGGACTAGCTGCTATACAGTTTCTCTGAGCTTGAATATTGGCTTTGTTTTATTTATCTAGACATGAGTCTTGAAGAATTTATTTGAAAGCCTGCAGGTAAAGTTTATTATCCTGGAATAAGAATAGTTCCACCAAGATAATATAGCCATAATGGATCTGAAACATAATGGTATAACGTGGGTCGGAAATTTTTTCCAGAAGCTTGAAGCTGTGTGTCAAGAGGTGGATGATATTGTTAGCGAGGTATCTGTACATTATTCTTTTGTGTTTCTTTATGAAATTTTCCTATTATTTTCAGTGTCTTTTTAATGATCTTACCATGACATTTTCAGGCATATTTGCCATTTTCAGTTGATTTTGGTTGGTACTCGTGTTTGTCTTTGTAGAGACACTGATGCAATCTGGTTCAACCTATCTTAACCCAGTAAAAAGGAAAAATAAAGATCATTGGATTTAGAATAATAGTATATTGTCTTGCAATTCAGCTTTTCACTGCAGTTAACTTTTCTTCTCCTAATGTCGAATTGCTTTTATGCACAGGATACTGATACTGTCAAATACGTCAAAAACCAGTTTCAAAACATGGGTGCAAGTGTGAAGAGATTCTATGCTGATGTTGTCCAAGATGTACTTCCACCTTTAGTGGATCCCGTAAAGCATGAAGCAAAAGCTGTGGCTTTGAAAAGCAATGCAATTAGCACCTGTCTGAAGTCAATGATAGGCTATGAGGAAAATCATGTAGATGCTGTCATTAAACAATCACTTGTGGAGCCTATTACAGTTGATCATGTGAAGAAGCAGCTGCCAGATGCATCAAGTGGCCTTCAGCTTGAAGATCACAATAATTCAACTTCTGAGGATTCCCTTGAGGAGGCAGAGACTGAATCATCTCTGCAAAAGGTGGACGGTGTTTTGACGAATGAAAATGCAAATATGTGTCCCGAAGAAGATGCCATAGAGTACTGTACGAATGAGGTTTTGGAGTTAACTTCTTCAGGTGAAATTATGATGATTACTGCCTATAGCGTTAACCTTGAAGAACTTAATCTTGCACTTGAGTGCTTTACCAGTTCAACCCCTAAGAGCTGTCTTATTGCTTTTCTGGTTGTATTTGGGTTGGTACCAAAGCCTTTTGTAGCAATTACATTCAGAATCACAAATAATTAAAATTTATTCAAATACACTAGTTTTGGTGTTCAGTCTTTCTCTTTCCTTTTTTATGATTCTGAAGGTAATAATTAATTTATATCTCAATATTAAATGTACACACGACAAATATTTTGGCAAACTTGGTTAAATTTAACATTTTACCTTGAATAGTGAATATGTTGAATGTAACTCTATTCTCATCATTCCATGCTCCTGGATAAGTGGTGCACCATGTCCTTGTAACTGTTCCACCTAGGACAATGATCATATTTTAAGGTAACCTAGACCTAGATTGTTTTTAAATGTGTTATTTCTAATGATGCATAGCTTCCTTGATTTCTGGGAGCTAAAATTATGTTCTTTCTCCACTTGTATTTTAGCATTATTGGGCAGAACCTTGTATGGTAGGCTGACTGTAATTTTTTCAATTGTAAATTCACTTGTTCTTTCTTCAGTGGGTTTTCTCTACTTTATTGTCTAGACCCCTATTCATCTCTCATTTTGTGGGTGTAATTTTGAGTTTCTGCATACTTTGTAGCCTGTAGCTTCATCTTTATGATAGTCACCATGTAAATTTTGTTGATTCTCTGAATCCCAGGTTAGTGGGTTGAGAGCTCAGCTTGAGTACTATTGATGTGGTATTCTTCCCCAGCTTATCACATCAGTCAATTTTATTTTAGCCTGAATAATTCATTCCATTCTTTTAGCGTTTTTCTTTGGGCGTCTGGACCTAGGTTTAGGCCCATATATGCATGATTTTGGTTGGAAATCTAGGTACAGATTTTGATGGTCTCTCTGGGAGTTGGATCTATCCAACTACCCTATATTCAGTTTGGGATGTTAGCCATTTTGACCAGCCCTCAAATTTTGAATATTAAATTGATGGTTCACCTCTTTTAGTTGGGATTCTATTTTCCTGGGTGTGGTCTGATGCACTACGTGTGCTTTCTTTCATATTTATTTTGAGGTGAAAACAGAAACCCTTATGAAGTGGAGTCTATATTATTGATATCTTGTATACCTTCATACTTTATTGTTGGTATTCCCTTAAATTCCTTTCATGCGAGGCAATCCCTCCAATTCATTTCATGTAGGGCTATGGTCGTCACACTATAAGAGGTTGATAAAGTTGTAGCTGCATTGTCTTTGATATTTTCGTTTTGACAAGATGACTGGCATGCCCCTTTGGGCTGCTTTTTCAAGGAGGGTAACTGACAACTAAAGGAACTGTTAATTTGTGAATTTTAGCTGATATACTTGGTGCTGCCTAGTCCGTTATCACTAATAAAGCTCTTACAGGTCATTCACATGACTTGCACAATGATATTAATGAGCCTGGCTTGGAAACCATTGAACTGGGTGACAAGGTGAAGCTTGACGAAGGCTGTGTCATTGTAGAACCTAGCGAACTTTATGCTGTCTCTTGCAGAACCCGAAAGCTCAGATCATACAGGGTATTCTCCCTCTCTCTGTCTGTTTGTCTGTCTGTCTGGGTGTACGTGTGTGTGGGCGCGTGTGCACACATCTAACATCTGGTGCAGTGGAAAAGTATGTTTGCAAAGGACTTTTATACCGTTGTATACTTTTGGATGCTGAATGAATATGAATGTATAGGATCACTCCTTTTGATATGATATGTAAATCAATAAGATCTGATGAGATTTAACTATTGGAGTCATATTAAATACATTGCCATCATAAAATCTTCTCATGGAAAGAATAAATCATATCAGGTTCGTTTAAGTATACTTTTTTTTTTTCTAGATTCGTTTAAGTATACTTGATTTGCCAAAATTGAGCTATTATGTGGTGAGTATTCATTTTTCTCCCGTTGGCAGGGCTCGCTTATTGTGGATTTCAACATATACATGAAATGTACTTGCGTCAGGTCCATTTGGAACATGTTTCTTAGAATTAGTGATCTAGTTTTTGAAATAATAACTTTCTTTTACGAAACTCAGAACTTCTTTTGTTTATTGGAAACCATAATAATCCTTGTAGATAGTTAGGAGGGTAGAGCTGCTTAATCCTTTTTCTTTTATCTCTCTGTTTGTTTCCTCCCATATTAGAGAAAGATTCAAGATGCATTTACTTCGAAAAAGAGATTGGCGGAGGAATATGAGCAGCTAGCAATTTGGTATGGAGATGCTGATATGTGGTCTAGTGAAGAGACATTGCAATCTACCTCAGAAATACCCTTAGATTTGAAGAATTTGCAAATACAGCCTGCATGCGACTCTGACTGGGAGCTTCTGTAGGTGAAAAAGAAACCTCTGGCATATAGCTGCAATTGGACTTGTCAGAGAGCCCTCTTGCCTGTGACGTGTCGGGTTCCCTCTTTCAACTGTACACATAATAATTATTTAGGGTTGTGTTTTAGTGTTAAAATTTTAGGTTATTGGATTTGGTGAAAAAGTGAAGAGAGAGATGCTTTTTAATATTTATTATAGTGAAAAGTAACGATGTGATGGAGAGAGAGATTATATTGTAATTTTTTATTGTGTTTAAATTTTTTAAAATATAAAATTTTAGTAAACAGACATAGAGATTGAAGGGTGTTCTTTTATGATCACGGCAAATATCGCAATGACTTTGTGGTACAATTTGGATGAGTAATTATATCATTCTCGTAATGATGCAGACATTAGTACTGGTAGATATCATGGTGGTTCTTCTTTTGTTTGTCCCTGATTGAGCAGAAAAGTTCCCTTGCTTGCAGAATTGATTAGCAAAAATACAAGCCTGCAATCTTGAATCCTCAATGTCAGCATGTAGCTATGCCACTGCAAATTTTGTGGAAGGCCGCATCATACTTCTTATGATGTACAAGTTACAAAAAGTTGTGATGGTTTTTCAACAAATAGGTATACAAAATCTCATTCCATGTGTCGGGGACTCCTGGTAAACACCAGTGGATGCAATCAGCAAATTTTTTTGGATCGGATCTCTGTTCCTTCGTCAAGAGCTTCCCCCTGCGTTCCCCATAAACCGATGTATGAGCATCCTTTCGGAACTCCGACAACTGTGTGATGTTCAGAAGTGTTGCATTCACTTTCAATTGTTGCAGAATATCATGTACGATATCCATGATCTGGAGGCTTGATCCTGTGCCCCGGTATGGACCTTGGATTGGGTATGACTCATTGAAGCAGTTTCCACCGCTTCCAGGCTCCCATTCCCATCTCCTACAGCAAAGACAGGAAGAAGGAATTAAAAAAGCAGATGTTTTTTAAAATGAGTTCAACAATCTTTCTTTTTAGAAGCAAACAGGCAACAGGATAGACTAAAAGGAAGAAGGTTAGGGAAGCATGAAGCAAATGAAGTAGAAACTGAAAACAGTTCTTTCATCCCCAAGATGAGGAGCACTTTCGATTGGGTGTTGACTGAAAGGGGATATTGCCCTTGTTTGTCCATCCTCATGTAGACTGCAGATTTAACGGCCTTGTTATGGATCCAAAAACTAAATCCTAAAACTTACCATAAGTGTGTTGGAGACATGCTCATGAAAAACACCGTTTGAGTATGTGGATTGATCTTGGAGTTTATCCAATTTGCCCAAGTTTCTAGAGTCAATCTGTACGCAGTTGTCACATTATATTCTCGAACTTAATAAGGAGATCCATATCTGAAAGCAGAAAACCACAAAGGCAAGATAACCCAGAGTAAGACTAAACTGAAATGCCAGTAAGATGGTATTGGAAGTTTGTATGTATGATGGCCATGAATTGAGTCGAGAGTATTGGTAAACCCGGGCTGTGATACTAGTGTTGGGTGATATTCGGCTTTCTCAATCCAAAAATTAATTCTAGAGGTGAGGTTTTCCCTCACACTTATAAACTGAACTCCTTTCACAACGTGAGATTAACCCCAACTGCAGAGTCGGACCTATTTCAATTAAACATGCCAACACCTTGAAAAAGGTTGGCAGTGACATAATTTACTCGATGTAAGTTCATTACATCGTTAACCCCTACCAGCTTACGTTTAACCTGAAAATGATATACTTTTTTTTCTTGGAACCTGAAAATGATACACGAAGGGCTATATGAGTTTTTTGATTAGCGACGTATAGATAGAAGCGTACTCACGTTGCGTTGATCTGAGGCTTGTACATCCACCATACATAGCTCTCAAATACCAATATATCAACCTTTTCCCACTCTTTGCCATGCTTATCTATGGAGTCGAGCTTGACGGACCGTTTTAGTACAGTGTGATTCGTTGCATGATCCGAGTTGGACTCCACGACAAAGGGAGGCCAGTAATACTCAATCGATGCGTCAAATTCCTGTAAAGCATTCCATTTTAATGATAGGACCCGGAGGCTCTGGACTTTAGCATCTTAATCAAGGTTCAAAACATGGAGAAATTCTACCCTGTTTGGTTAACTTATGTCAAAGGTTCATTATCTTTCTTTCCAGTTTAACTTCTTGTTTTTGTTTTGGAGTAAAATAGTGAGATAATAGGCAAATCAGGTACCTCAACTCTGAAGATCTTCGTGGGAGGAACCCTTCGAAGGGACTTCTTTCCTTCAGGAATTACAGATTGTACCAAACAAACCATTGATTCAAATTGGGCTCTCTGTACCGAGTCTCCTACAAACATCAGTCTTTTACCCCTCAAGATCCGCAGCAACTTCAATGGATTGCCTGAGAGGTCAAAAACATTTGAAATCCATGTCACCAATTACAGAATGCAGAAAGGTACATCCGGGCTCTGATTGACCTCATGCACTTCTACTCGTCTTCCCAAGGAATCCCAAATCATTTTGAGCACAGATATCCGTTTTCCAATAAAATTATCGAATGACATGGTCCTTCAGTTATTTATTCAACATTTTTGGTGGGCAATAAAACCATCAAATGAAGTGCTATCACAATCATTAATTTTTGCAAATTCAGTTGATCTGCAAATCCAACAAAGGAATCCCTATGAAAAGCAACAGTGTGGGAAATAACACCAAGCTGTATCAGGTTATTGTTATGCAGTGTAGTTTGATGTGGGTGCTTTGAATCTCCGTTTTAAATCTAGATTATTGATTTATCTTTTTTAGAGTCTTGTGTGGAGAATGTCAAGGTTTATCTTATTGAATAAAAATTTATTTTTATTGTAGCTCTCCCTCCAGAACGGTTGTCTTTTTTGTTTTGGAAATAGGTCGATTCTGCTGTACATCTAGGATGACGGTTTCTTTGATTTAGCATTTCAGAAGTACTATAATGCCTTGTGGAGCAGTAAGGTACTTGATTTTCACTTTCCAAAACACGAAAATGTGTTTTAGTGCTACCTAAAACCACTGTCAAATGAGGATAATTTGACATGCATTGGTAGGTCTAAAGATTACTTACCTTGGGAGATTACATCCATTGGGCTGCCACCTCCAATTCTTATAGAAGGAATCAGGTCTCCCATTCCTCTCGCAAGTCACCTGCTTAACCAGGTAGGGGAAGCTCTTTCAGTATAAAGAGGATATGATATGTTGTCCCACACCCAGTTCCCTTCAAACACGTTGCATCCTTCTTCAAGACGATCATCCGGAGAAACAACAATCGGTGTCCTATGCCTTTCTTCTCTTGGCCTGCCATATAGCCGGAATACCAGGCTGTTGTTGCTCTTAAAGTTATCTAGGGCTAGTCGTGCAGTTCCTAGGACTAAGAGAGAAGCCAATGCAACAGGAAAGAGGGACTGGATCCGGCAATCAAGAGAAAGCTGCTTCATCATTTTAGGGTAACCCGATAGGTTGATGGAGGTGAAAATGGTTGCCTCTCTCGTTGTTGAAAATGAGTCATTTTGGGTATCTGATGGAACCTTTAGTTCTAAGCATGTGAGCTATACTACTTCCAACCACTGGTTGGTGGGTTCGAGTTTAGGTGGTTAATTTGTTGAGTACCACAATGGGCCATCCATCTTGGAGAACAGTAAACCCCAACAGAAGTCTGTCATGCTAAAATTAATTTCTATTTTCATTTAAGTTCTTCGAAACTGATTCAAAGCTTCTTGCATCTGATATCCAGAGCCTGCACCAGCCCCCCTGCTGGAAAGATTGAAGCTTTGGTCATCTCCCTTCGAGAGTCCTTTCGACTGCCTCCTCATTGGTCTATCTCTTGGATTCCCAGAAGATACAATCAGCCAGCTCATGTCCTTGCGAAATGGGTTGCGGATAATCAAATTTTCTGGTTTTTGTAAAAGCTCTAGTATAAGTTGTATTCCTCTGCACATTACTTCTGTTGATTCTCTTTCTGGTTGATTTCCCATCCATTTCGAAGAAAGAAAAAAAAGTTTTTAGAACTGCTCTCCTTGTTTTCTTTTGGTTTTCAACTTTTCATGCCTGGTTTGTCATGCTCCGACAAACTGCAGTTGACGTCTTTAAACTACCGTGTTGTGGTGGAATTTCACTCTGGACCTTAATGTTGTCAATTACACACTGCCACTTTGTGGGGAGCCATTGTCACATTATAGAAATGACTTTTAGTGACAAAAGTTTTTGTCACTAAAAGTCAAAATTTCGTCACTAAAAGTATTAAAGACGAAATTTTTTTGTCACCAGCTTCGTCAGTGTAAGAGCGTCACAAAAGGTATTTCGTGACGAAACCCGAATTTTGTCACGAAAAGTTTTTAGTGACGGATTTTTTTCGTCACTAAATGTAGATCGTACTTGACTTAGTGATGGATCGGTTAAACTAGCGATTGATCGGTATAAACGGTCGATCGGTGAATTTGTGATGGATCGGTTATACGATCGATCGGTGAATTATTGGCGATTGATCAGCCATTTTTACCGATAGAATTGTAAGAAATAGACGATCGATCGCTATTGTAATGACGATCAATTGTAATTTATTAGTGATCAATCGTCTTAACAAAAGCCGATCGGTCGGTGATTAAAGCGATTGATCACTGACTACGTCACTGATCGATCGATATAATTGTGACGATCGATCGATGACTTTACAGATCAATCAGCATTACATATTTTTAATATTGACGATCGATCGATGACTTTACTGATCGATCGACATTACATATTTTTAATATTGACGATCTATTAATAGCTGGGCGTTTAACTACCGATCGAATGGTGGAAACATAATTTGGATTTTTGAAAAACAATAATAATAAAAAAAATTTATATAACAGATAGTACTATAATAAAAATACAATACTCATATTAATGCACATTAATGGTAACAAATAGTAATCCGCAATTAAATAAAAAAATAACTCGTAATAATACACAATCACATGTGCTCCTCGTGCTCCACTCGCATGCGCTCCTCTTGCTCCCTTTTCATGCAAGTGAACCCAAGAGCTAATTCCTAGCTTCTTCCCTGATGGAAAAAAGCACAAGACAATAGTAGGAAAACAAAATTGGTTGTCCTTATGCATTGGTAAAAGAGCTGAGGTGCTGGACAAATTTTTTTACCCATACCAGCGAACATGACGCCCAGGCTGTAGGAACTGCATTGAAAACTCCAAATTGTTAGAAAAAATTAAAATTAATATCTAAATGCATAAGATCTAGTTCTACTGCTTCACTGATCCGACAATATATGAAAATATTCGCTTCAGTCCGTTGGAAGGAGATGTTGCCATTTGATTCTCTTCTTGTTTGAGAATCTGAAGAAATATTCATTCTCCTCCAGTTAGTTTATGCAATCATGTTGTGATGTCTTCTATCAAAATTGTAGAAAGAAAAAAAATAAACAAATGGAGCGAGAACATAAAATTTGACAAATCGGTGTTCCAAAAGCTGGTGAGCCAAACTGTTACACCCTTGCATGAGCGTAAGCTATTAATTGTATATACTTACCTACAGGGTTAGATGTACAATCACATTTGCATGTGATTTCCAACTGCAAAATTCAGGGGGCATAGGAAATTCCCTTCCTGGTATTTCCAATGAGTACAAAAAAAAATACAATTTACATCAGACAAACAAACCTGTACTCATCCACATTATCAGAGCAATATATGAGAAAAATTATGAACAACATAAGGAGAGATCTTACATCATTCTTATTTTCTGAACTCAAGCACTTCAATAATCAAATATCTAAATAAATATAAATGCTACACATTATCAATAATTTGCAACAAAACTTGCGTGAAACACCGATCGATCGGTAAAAATATGACAATCGATCGTGAGACAACCATCTAGAAGACGATCGATCGTTTAAAATACAACGATCGATCGGTTGTATACCATCTAACAGACGATCGATCGTCACTTATTGACGATCGATCGTCAATTACCCAGATCGATAAAACCATGCAAACCTTCCCCACACACTCAAATCCACGCCCAAATCACTCTCAAATCATCCTCATTCAATACCCATTGCAATGTACATATTAAGAACATCCTAATAAGCTCTAATCATCACAAATTATATCCACAATACCCACAAATACCCAAATCAAAAAAATCATCAAATAACCAACCAAATCGTTCATAAATCGTAATGTATGTAGAGTATATTCACTTCACCCACGGCCTTAGAGCATTTGGGCATTTCAAGCACAATAAACACCGATTGATCGGTAGTCCTACCGATCGATCGCCTTGTCAGCTTTAAAATTCCCGCTAAGTTTTCAAACGATCGATCGCTATTTCTACGATCGATCGAGAAATGAATTCAAAACGACAATGGGCGTGAGCGATCGATCGGTATTAATATATGATCGATCGGTCTCAAACCATTAAACGACACCGTCCTTTACCGATCATTCGGTGACATACCGATCGATCGTTAAACGTAATTATTGAAAAAACGATTTTTAACCTAACAAATGAAATAATTATTAAAATTATTTTACTTAAAATGTCATTTTAATACATATATCATACTAATAACTTATAATCATGTGTTAAATAAGCTTTATATCACTAGTTTATGACATCTTAGTACATTGCTCATACTAACTCTTACAAAATGTTTATTTGATGTAACACGTACAAATTGTACATGCTTTCCTAAATATTAATGAAGTATACTTTATTTGTTGTTATGTAATCTAAACATATCCTAACGTACTTTGTTAATATATATTTTGTATTTCTAATTATTTAAGCTCATATTATTCAATCACAAATGTTTAATCATGAAATTTACGTATCGATCGATCGTCAATGTTAACCGATCGATCGTCTTTTGCATTTAAAACGACACCGTGTGAACCGATCGATCGCTTCGTCTAACGAAAACGACGCATCTTAACGATCGATCAATGTGCCTTTACCGATCAATCGTTATGCATAAGAAAAAACGACGACGGCCTTGATGATCGATCACTTCAATACAAACGATCGATCGATAGATTAGAAATATCTAAACGACATCGTACTTAAACGATCGATCACCTGAAGCACCGATCGATCGGTTATCTTAAAATTTAGAAAAATCTTCTATAACGCATGCCGATCAATCGTCATATCGTAGCGATGGATCGGTTATTGTGCCTTTACCGATCGATCGTTAGACATAAGACAAAACGACGACGGTCTTGATGATTGATCACTTCAATACAAACGATCAATCGATAGATTAGAAATATCTAAACGACATCGTACTTAAACGATCGATCACCTAAAACACCGATCGATCGGTTATCTTAAACTTTAGAAAGATCTTCTATGACGCATGCCGATCGATCGTCATATCTAGCGATGGATCGCTTATTGTGCCTTTACTGATCGATCGTTATGCATAAGACAAAACGATGACGACCTTGATGATCGATCACTTCAATACAAACGATCGATCGATAGATTAGAAATATTTAAACGACATCGTACTTAAACGATCGATCACCTAAAGCACCGATCGATCGGTTATCTTAAAATTTAGAAAGATCTTCTATGACACATGTCGATCGATCGTCATATCGTAGCGATGGATCACTTATGATAAACGATCGATCGTTTTTCAAAGTCACGTGTTTATTGATAACCGATCGATCGGTATATAAACAACAATCGATCAGTAGGAGTGACGACATAATTTCCTCACCAAAACTCTTTGCATTTAGTGATGGAGCATTTCGTCACAAAAGTACCGATCGATCGGCGTGTGACGAAACTTTTCGTCACCAAAAAAGTAACTTTTTGTGACAACATTGTTATTTCGTCACAAATAAGACTTTTAGTGATGAAAATAATTTTCGTCACGAAAAACCATTTTTTAGTGACAAAAATAGCATTTCTTCACCGAAAATTTCGTCACTAAAAGTCAATTTTCTAGTAGTGACAGTGTTTTAGGTATCGGTTAATAGGGTATCACCACCTCCCGTTCTTGGCAGCGCGAGGAGTCCCACAGGGCACCATTATAGGCACCCCTTGGCCTTATTGAAACAACTGTGTTTTCTTATTCAGTTCAAGCAGAAAAGGGCTCACGTAAGGTGGTCATGGTTGATTGATTTTTGCCATTTTTGTTCCATATGACTCATTTCGGCAAAAGTTATCGTGTGAGTGGAGAGTGTGTGTGAGTACACGGTTGAGATTAGATTGTGTGAAATCTAATGACTGAAACAATGCCACGTCAATTAATGAACCCGACCCGCGAAACCGACCCGGTTTCATTAAATGATGTGGTATTGTTTCAGCCATTAGTTTTCTATTGTTTTAATCTCAGCCGTGTACTCACACACTCTCCACTCACACAATAACCGGTGCTGACTCATTTTTGTTGCCTGTTGATCATTAATCTTTGGCCGGTTCCACTTTTCTTTTTGACTCATTCTTTATTTTCTGGAAAGGGAAACGGACGACCAATTCTCAAATGACCAGAAAATCACTAGCATTATTTAGATATACCATCTGCTTCCGCTTCCCACCAGTCAGCGATTCAGCATAGAGGTTCTATAAATATACAAAAGCTTACAACGTCCATTTTAATGGGAGGTATGCATGTTCTAAGCCAAAACACAAGGGGCACAAGGGTGAAAGCAAAAAAAACCTTTAATTGCTCAATGAAGTTTTTGCACAGAGCAGAAAGTGGAGACTACTCTTCCACATTAGAGTTTCTCAATTTTAACGAACAGACCCAAATTAAAGGGAAAGCACCAATGTGAGCGTTTTTCAGTTTTGTTATGGACATTAACATTTTTCTGAAGGGAAGGGGAAAAAAAAAAAGGAAAATTGGATCCCATGACTGGGACCTTAAAACACTTATACCCCGTCCAAATACTGGGTGCAGAGATATCTGAACTAGAAAACTCTAAAACCTCATTTGGACCTCGAAAACCTCTCTAGCTAGGCAGTCGCATAAGCCATACGGAAACCTTATTCGAAAAGCTTGTAGTAGGAATAAGAAACAGGCCAGCAAAAACGATTACACAGAGAGAGTAATCCACTGAAATCTCTCTGTGGAGTCAAAATGCTAAGTGGAGCTTGTGGCCTACGCGCCTGTTGCCTACGCCTTCCGTACTCGCCGGAGAGCCCCCTTCTCCGAGTGGCTTCACAGCGGTACACGCGACGCTGGCGCGGTTTCTCCGTGGCCTGCTCTGTTTCTGGCCGGAAGAAGGATAAGGTCATTGTCATCTCTGGGCCCACCGGCGCAGGGAAGAGCAAGCTTGCATTGGAGCTCGCCAAGCGGCTCAACGGCGAAATCATCAGCGCAGACTCCGTCCAGGTTTGTGAAAAGAAAATTTCCCGATTGTTGCTGTTTTTACGTCTTGTCGATAAAAAAATTCCTTGTGCGTCCAGTTTTGGTTCCAAGCAAAGAGGGAGCAAAGGAAAGAAAAAGAGAAGGGAAATATTTGATTCGCTTGTGAACAACAAAATAAGAAAAATAATTACTTGGTTGCCGAGAAATGGCTGAGGACGAGTAGTTAATTGGGTTTCTCCTTTTCAGCGAAAAGTTTAAATTAAGTCTAACGTAATTGATTCTCTCAAGAGTTAGATAAGCCAGAATTAGACATCTACTTAAAAGGTGGAAGTTATAAGTCTCAAATTTCATGGGAAGTGGGATCCTCATAGAATTATAAACGCCAGGCAATTTGTCAAAACGAACAATCAAACAGCTACAGTGTCCAGGAATTAACAATTTCAATCTCGATTTCCTGTGCAACAAACATACTCGAATTTGATTTACAGTTTGGGAGTGATGAATCCTGCGATTGGCTGCGAAGGAAAGGAAAGGAGATTAATACTACCTCCTTTATTTTGGCATGCTAAAGCTACTTTGGCTGCCAAGAACTTGAATTAAAGTAAAGAATTTGACATTGTGTCACTGGGATCTATTTTGTATTTCCAAAAGTGGCACGTCTGTTCTCAATTCCTTAAATAGGTAGTAAAATTTATTGTGCCCAGAATTGACTAATTAATTGTGGCGTGTACTACAGGTGTATCAGGGTCTTGATGTTGGATCTGCAAAACCTTCTCCAACTGATAGAAAGGTGCATGAATAAGATATGAACCATTATTAGTATTTGCTTTTACTATCAAATTTAGCTTTTGATGAAAAATGCACTGTAGTACACATACATTGACTATGATGTTTTCACATTGCACACGCACACACATGGAAATGTGTTTGCTTCTGGTGGATGAATATGGTATGCTAGACTTCAAGCTCATCTATTCACTTTTTTAATAAAACAATAAAACAAGAACAAAAACAGGATAGTACTTGGAAAGCATTATCGGAGATAATTTCATATGTATGGATCTAGAGCTTCTTGTTGATTGTATTTTATAAGTGATTTTGACTTGTGCATTTTCTCTCTGTTGTTCAATTTCTCTATTTGTGCTCTCTGTGTACTTAAGTTTTCTCCTCTTTCTTGGTGTAGTTATTCCTTATTCAAGAAAATAATAATCTTATAATTCTTCTTTTGTTGTTGAAATTTTTCCCTATTTAAGGAGGTACCACATCATCTTGTTGACATATTGCACCCATTGGAAGGTATGTTACCAGTGGGACCATTTTTTTCAAGTAGGCTTGTATGTTAATGTTCATATCTTGCATGATTCTGAGGCTGTGATGCAAACAAGATTCCTATAACTAATGTTGACTTTTAGTTGCTAGGTGTTTGAACTATTTGTTATCCTTATTTAGTATGTACTGTGGTGTTCTTTCAGAGTATTCTGTTGGGCAATTCTATGAAGATGCAAGGCAGGCTACAAGATGTATTCTTGACAGTGGCCGTGTTCCAATTGTTGCTGGTGGGACTGGATTGTACTTGCGGTGGTATGTTCCCATGTATCCTTTTCTGGAATGATCTTTGTGAAAATTTCTTCCGTTTTGCCATAAAGTGTAAATGGATTTGCACTAAGTGTCTCTTGAAGGTGACATTCTATCCGCTATAAATTAATAACAATTGGAAGGGGCTTTGTCCTATGTTTTTGATCTGATCTTGGCACCTCTGAATAACTTGTTTGAAATTGATGACAAAATCTCAAATATCTGTGGTGGAGTCAGAGGGTTGTGTGGGTATTTATATATTTGATAATCCATTGGAAGCAATAGAGTACTTTTTCCTTGTATTTTTTTTTTTTGACAATTTAAGAGTGAGAAATATTTTTATTGTCGCTGTTTAGTCCGTATTTGTTGTATCCCCTGCAATACATGTGGAGAAAAATTTCGTTCTCTGTGCTGTCTTTTCTGCCCTCAAACCAACCTGGTATTTCTTAGCAGCCTGCCATATAAAACATCAGTTAGAAATGCATGTTACAGTGGAGGCAAAGGGAAGCTATCCAAACATCATGGCATAACAAGGCTGATGGTCAAAAGATGAACAAGAATCAAACTGGTCAACATGGCTTACTAATTTGCAAGTTCAGCACATTAACGTTATCTGTAACATCATAGCCTTTAGCTACCCTAGGTAGCTGTTAGTCGATAGGAAGAAAATACAATTTTGTCTCTCCAGTTACTAAGGAAATTGATAATTCTAAAATTACCAATATGCTTTTTCTCAAATGGCACATCCTTCTCTGTAAGCGTTTAACAGAGGTGAGGTCTTGGTTCAAGACTCACTAGGAAACTTACCACTGGAGAAGAAAAAAATTGTTTTAACTCTTCTTGCTTGGTAATTATGTTAATATCTCGCAACAACTTACAAAGGTTATTGACACAATTATATTATTACACGAATTTTTTGTCATGTGAATATCAACATAATTTTGTGCGTTGGTTTCTATACAATGTTTCATGATGTTGGATGTAGCCTTACATAGTCTTACCAACTTTATGGCATCTAAATGCTATTCGTTTTGGTTCAATATAAGGTTCATGTATGGGAAGCCTGATGTTCCAAAAGCCACTCATGAGATTGCCTCTCAAGTATATTTAGACTTAGCGGATTTACAGAGAGATGAAGACTGGGATGCAGCTGTTCAGTTAGTGGTTAATGCCGGCGATCCAAAGGCCCAATTTTTGGCTGTGAATGATTGGTATCGGTTGCGACGTAGCCTTGAGATTATCAAGGTTAGATTGGGATGCTTTCTTGTTTTGTTTGTAGACATTGGATCGCCTCTCAGATTCTCTCACATAAATACAAAGATACGCTTTTTTATTCATGGATACTGATATTTTACTGCCACAAAAGCCACAGAAGTATGGTTTTTTATTTTTATTTTTTTTATACAGAAGATTTATTTCGTTGTAGCATTTAAGCTTTGGTTTGATCAATAGTGATGCAATTGTACAAGGATTAACCTTTCACTCCTAAGAATATGCTTTTACTGGATTTGTAAATAGTTGGGGCATATTTTGTCAGTACCTGTGTTTACTGTTTATCAATATTTCCTTTGGAATGGCAGTCTAGTGGATCACCTCCATCTGCTTTTCGGGTACCATATGATTCTTTCAGGGAACAAGGTGGTGATGTAGCAGACAGCTCTCATGATACCAACTTGTCCGCTGATGCACCGGAGATTAAAAACTTGAAGGATTTGGACTATGAGTTTGTTTGTTTTTTCCTCTCTAGCCGAAGAGTTGATCTCTATAAACTAATTGACTACCGGTGTGAAGATATGCTTTCAGGTAGATCGTGCTATGGAAGCATCTCTATGTTGTTACTTTCCCGCCACTTGAAAATCTCTAATTCTCAGAAGTACACTGCAAGTCATCTACCATATGTGATTGGGATGAGTTTTTTTGTTGTTGTTAAAAGGTGATTCTGTTATATCTCCATTGACAGCCCCCCCCCCCCCCCCCCAAACAGAAAAAAGAAGAAAAGAAGACAAAACAAAAACAACTTATATGTGATTTTTAGGTTCAGGGCTACCCAAAGTACTGATTGAACACGTGTTGGGCTTGCCTGATAATAAAGGCCTATCCCTTTTAATCTCTCTCCTTTTGGGCTTATGTGGGCAAGTTGATATTAGGCCTGTCCTTTGAAACAAATGAGAATAGCAAGTCATATTAAAATATGAGTGTTTCTTGAGATTGGCTTAATGTGTAAGTATGGATACCATATACTTTCAATGGACTGTAACATATCTCTAGTGTCCCATGAACAAAAGCAAAAAAAAAAAAAAAAAAAACCGAAAACCACCTAGGACTGGTCAAGAATGCTTCAAGTGTCACTCTGCTATCTGGACAAAATATATTTTGTTACTTTTTTTCTAATCTTGACATCTAATCTCTTCTTATGCATCTTTAGGTCTTGTTAGGTTTCATATATCACTATTTTTGGCAAGTAGTGTGGAGCATGGGATCTAAACCATGTAATTATGTAATTGGCTTCTTTTCCAAACGTTGACTAGGAACTTCTCAATAAGATTATAGGTTTTATACCTTTTCCCCTAGCAAAAGGGAAAAGTAAATGAGAGGAGAAAAGCGGGCTAAGACTTATATCAATTCTATTTGGAGTTGCAGTTCCAAGTGGTTGGTTTACTTGATAAGTTAGCCTGAAAGAAAAAAGTAGTTGTTTGCTTTTGTGATTTTGGACTTTGTAATATCAGGATGGGAGTTGGCTTGGATAAAGGTAGTATCTCATTTACTGCTCCGGGAAGTGTATAACCTGTGCAGTCTTGGATACCCTTCCACTCTATTGTTTATTATGTTTGGTTATCCTTGGCTCCTTGAGGAATCCAAATCAGAACTATATATGAATCATTTTTCTCATATGAATGTGTTAGAAATACCTTGATTAGCTACAACTTCTAAATCTCTTTCTTGATATTTTAGCTTTGTACTCTATAGTTTGGCTCTTTCTTTCTACTCATTTCAAATGGTTGCTTTTCCCTGTAGGAAGCGATGGGATACTGTCTGAGGCCAGATGGCTTCTTGATACAGGTCTTCTACCCAATTCAAACTCTGCCACTCGAGCAATCGGTTACAGGCAGGTATATCTTTGATATTATCTTCTCGTGTTTTGTTTTCATGTTAATCATTGTTTCTAGTTTGCAAGCATCAGTTCTTGCATTAAAATTAGTTTCATTATTGGAATTGATTTATCCAACTAACGTTACTTATAAAAAAAACTAACCTTTTCTTTCTTACTTTTCTTTTCTTGTTTTTTTTGGTGAAATTAAGCCAACCAACCTTTTTCTCTCAAAAGTCTGTTATTGATGTAATTCATTAGGTAAGGCGCACCATTTGACCCCTTAGGCTTGTTGATTTGCTGTGTGTTACAATTTGAAATTCTAGGCAAATGTCTTTTGGGCTATCTTCTAGAATCCCTGACTTTCTTGTAGCTGTAATGAGCAGAAGAGTAAAAGGGGAAAAAAATATTACTTTCTCATAGCTGAAGTTTGGATTTATTAAAATTTTGTGATTCCCAAGCGTTAGGAATTTTTATCCTCTTGACCTAGTCTGTGTTGTTGTTGTTTCATCCTTTTAACCTTATATCTATGACTTCTCAATGCCATTCTCGATGAGGTATTAAACCCTTGGACTTCTGGGTGATGTCGTTCCTTCTTTGTTCTTGACTTTGCCTTCATTTGTGTTCTAAATTGAATTTGACTTGTTTTGGTTTTAAGTGGTGTATTCTAGTTTAGGCAGTTATACTAAAGTCCATTTGGTTTGTCTGATTTACTGATTCAGGCAATGGAGTACTTATCATATTGTAGGCAGCAAGGAGGTAGAAGTTCTCCTGGAGAATTTTTCGCCTTTTTATCCGAATTTCAGAAAGCATCTAGGTAATTAATTTCCATTGTTTTATCTATATATGACTCATATATTAGAGTTGTTTTGCTTCGAAATAAGGAGTTGTTTTGTTATGTATTTGGGAATTGCTTATGTAAATTTTGTATTTTGTAAAATTGTTCCTAAAGAGGTATGAAGGAAAAGTCTTCAAATGATTGTATAGTTTGAAACTCGGTGGCGTAGAAGGGATTTTGTAGTGTGTTAGTGAAAAATACACTTTTTATTCTGAACAGTTTGCTTTCAGAGAGCTTGGTTCAGTCTTAAAGGAGAAGTCTACATTGCAGAAAGAAAGGTTTTGTCCTTAGTTTCCTGTAGGTTCTTTTAGGGATTCAATCTTATGGATTGCACGAGCATTCTAAATGAGCTAAATCGTGTTGCACTTTAATTGACAATCTTAACGTCCTTCTCCCATCCTACTATTCCCTACAAAATCAGACAATTCCCTGACTGAAAGTAGGAAATTGCATACGGATGACCTCATCTTTTAGATAGACTTCTTGGAAACAACATATATTCTTTTGTTTAAAACTTGAGCATTGTAACTTGCAAGTATCCCTATCTTTGGGAACCTCATGCAAAGGTTTTCTAGAGCGTAGAATTTGTAAGAAGTCTTCTAACTAAAGGATTTAACTCATCACTTGGGGATGTTCTTGTTTTGGTATTTGGTAGGCGGAAGTTTCATGTGGGACTCCTAATAAGTCTATGCTTTTTGGTGTCAGGCATATTGTCATCATCTCCTTCATGGAGGCATGTACCAGGTTGGATTTTTTTATTATTGATGCTTCAAATTTAACCACAAGTCACTACAGTTATAGATAAAAAGGCCTCCTCTTTCTGGCTTTTTTTAAGGACAGAAGAAAACATTGGGAACATTTGTGCTATACTCCAAAGAAAGGGGAGGCTATTGGAAGGAAAGAAAACAAACCCTGGATCAAACTCCCAAAAGTACCATTCAAAATTATAGTTAGAGCTCCTTAAAAGTAATTTTAATTCAATTACCTAATAATGAACCAATCTTAATAAAATGTATCCCTTTAGTAGTATTACTTGCAATAAGATGTGTCAAATTGAAGTTCGCACTTCGAAGGCTTGTGCCAATGACACCTGAACGTTGTGAGACTTAAGTCATAGTTTTCAACTTGGAAAATATAGTCCTAACATGTCAGTAGATTTCTCATCCCCCCCCCCCTTCCCACTTTTCAATTTACCAGGGAAGGCAAGATGTCTTTGGTACGTCACAGTTCACTGTCAATCACAAGGGTTATATGAAGATATGAAGCCAGTAATTGCTCTCAAATAGGTCTATAACATTGTTGTCTATTTGAATTCTGTGAATCCAATTATCTCAGGAAGTTGTTTTCCCCTGTTCATGTGCGTGAATTTTACAGTATTAAACCTTATGATCTCAATTTAATAATTCAATGAAGTATCATTGAAACCCAGAATCATGATTATTGCTCAATTCCAACGCTTGCAGAATGGGAAGTGGGATTATAAGTCATAATCCGCTTCTGATCTGATGAGGCCCTTCGAGTCTTTTCCCCTATACAAGTTGAGGTCTTGCACATAAATTTCTGAAGTTCCCTGCAGAGAGCAATTTACAAAAAAAAAAGAGAAAATAGAGATAATGCCAAATGCGCACACAAAAATAAGTAGGGTGTATTAAGATGTTGATAGTATTTCTGGTGTGTAAAAGTAAAGAGCATGTTGATAATATTTTATTGTATCAGCTGATTCTAGTTTGTTCTGTGTTACCCATATTCCAATTAGCCGTATGCGATGCAAAGCTTTGGAATGGAGTTTATTATTACCTAGAGGTGCATTTTATTTTATTTTATTTTTTGAGTATCAAAATTCCTTTATTTCTTAATTTCGGATAATCAAAGTTCCTATCTTGACCTCTTATAAGTAATAGCTTAGTGGCGGTAGCTTAGACTTTGTTAACCTGTCAAATGGATTGCAAATCCCTATAATACATAGCTTATAGTACAAAATTTGGTGCTGCATGTCTGTTGTAGTTTACTAATCATATCAGTTTTGAGTATGTGATGCTCTTATCCATTTATATGAGTCTAACAATTGAATACTTTTTCTTTAGGTAAGTAATCCAGCAATTGAATATTTTGTTGTGCAGAAATTTTGCAAAAAGGCAATTGACATGGTTTCGCAATGAGGGAATGTATCATTGGCTTGATGCCTCCAAGCCCCTGGTACATGACGTTCATTCTTGCCTTTGTTCCTGAATCTGTCTTGACTTCTTCTCTTTCATCTTTGGGAGATTTAATTAGTCCACATGTCTACGTTATCTATAGGGGCATGTTGGGAATTTTTTTTTTATAAGCAAGACAATTTTATTAATAGGTGATAACAGTACAAGGGACTATACCGAAATCACTAATCCAAACAAGCTATAAAACTAAGGAAATCCTGAAAATCAACAAACGGGCAACCTAACACCGCATTAGCCCAACAAAAAAGAGTAAACATAAGAAAGCCCTGCAACATAGGGAGAGGCAAAGAACCTTCCTCAAAACAGCGTGTGTTACGCTCTCTCCAAAGATACCAACAAACACAAGATGGAATCATCCTCCAAATAGCCTTAGCAAAAGGTTTTGAAAACTTCCTCTCCCAACTCCATAGCACGTCTACCACTTTTTCCGGTATAACCCAATGAAAATTGACAATAGTAAGAACATGAGTCCAAAGCCCCCGTGCCACCGGACAATGAAGAAGCAAGTGGTCAACTAATTCCCCATCACTACGACAAAGATAGCACCAATCAACAATGTACACTCCACGTCTACGAAGGTTATTAGTGGTAAGAATTCTCTCATGTGCAGCCTCCCAAACAAAGAAGGAAACCCTCACAGGGCACTTCGACCTCCACACCCCTTTCCACGGAAAAGCCAAGTCATTCCCACCCACAAGAAGAGAATACATAGACTTCACCGAGAACACTCCATTCTTAGACCCCATCCAAAACAACTTATCTTCGACACCTCTTTGAATCTCCAGCTCATACACACGGGAGAAAAAAGCTAAAAAATCCGCCAACTCCCAATCATTAGCCGGTCGAAGGAAAGGAATATCCCAACCATGAGAGCCATCATTTCCCACCAAACAATCCGCCACCGAAGCCTCTTTGCAACGAGCCAAAGAATAAACAACCGGGAATGCAAGAGCCAAAGGGGCATTACCGCACCAGAAATCATGCCAAAAACTAATCCCTCCTCCATTTCCCACCACAAATCTGATGTGCGTACTAAAGTCACCCCACCCTTTGGCAATAAATCGCCAAAGACTAATTCCGTACGGACCCCAACTTGAAGAAGTTCTCCATCCCCCCAACGAGCATCCATATCTCGCAACAATAACCTCCCTCCATAGTCTATCCCTCTCAAGCGCGAATCGCCAAAGCCATTTGGATAAAAGAGCCTTGTTAAACATAGTAATATTTTTAATCCCCAATCCCCTGTTCTGAAAAGGAGAGCAAACTAAGTCCCACTTCACAAGGTGAAATTTGTGCTGATTCCCATCACTGCCCCAAAGAAAGTCTCTCTGAAGCTTCTCCACTGCAACCGGAATAGGAAACAAAGAGAGAAAATAAGTAGGAAGGCAAGAGAGAGTCGACTTAATAAGAGTAAGCCTACCGCCCTTGGATAAATACATACGCTTCCAACCCGCCAACCGCCTTTCCATCCGTTCAAGAATCTCATCCCAAATACAAACGCTCTTAAAAGAAGCACCCAAAGGTAGCCCAAGGTAAGTCATAGGCAGAGAAGCCACTCTGCAACCCAAGATAGATGCCAACGCCTGAACATTATCAACGTTACCAATGGGAGTAACCGCAGACTTAGTCAAATTGATTCTAAGGCCCGAAACTGCTTCAAAGCATAAGAGAACACATCTCAGACTCCGAAGCTGGCCTACCTCCGCCCCACACAACACCAAGGTATCGTCAGCAAAAAGTAAATGCGAAATACTCACATCCCCAATAGGACCACCTCCAACCTTAAACCCCTCTAAACCATCAACAGCCACCACTCGGCCCAATATGCGACTAAATGCTTCCATGACTATCACAAATAAGAGGGGAGAAAGGGGATCCCCTTGCCGCAAGCCCCGAGAGCTACTAAAAAAACCTTCTGGACACCCATTGGCCATAACCGAGAACTTCACTGTCGATATGCAGAAGAAAATCCAGTTGCACCATTTAGCTCCAAAACCACATCGACGAAGGAGGTACAGAAGGAACTTCCAATTCACATGATCGTAAGCTTTCTGAACATCCAACTTGCACAACATGCCAGGCACTCCCGATCTCAACCTGGAATCAATACACTCATTGGCAATGAGTACAGAATCAAGAATCTGTCTGCCCCGAACAAATGCATTCTGAGAAGGAGATATAATCTTGTCCAGCATAGACTTCAACCGATTAGCCAACACCTTGGCTAAAATCTTGTAGACCCCCCCCCCCCCCCACAATACTAATGGGACGGAAGTCCTTGAGATCAACCACTCCCGGCTTCTTGGGGATGAGAACAAGAAAGGAAGAGTTCAAACTCCGAACAAATCTCCCATCCCTAGTAAATTCATCAAACATCATCAACACATCTCGCTTAACAAACTCCTAGCAGCTTGAAAAAAAGCAAGGGAGAAGCCATCTGGTCCAGGAGCCTTGTCACCATTGAGGCCATGCACCACCCCAGTTACCTCCTCTTCATCAAAGGGCCTTTCAAGCCAATCAGCCTCAACCCCCGAGATCCTATCAAACTCAAGCCCGTCCAACAAGGGTCGCCACTCAAAAGGCTCCTGGCATGTTGGGAAATATTTTACGCTGTTAAAATCCAAAATCTGTGTTCAACATGAGAGAGTTTTGCTTGATAAAGGACTGAAAAAATGAAAGGCCCGCAGCTCTTCCGTCCCACTTTCATGTGCTTGCTGTTGCACATGAAATAATTGGGTGCAGTTAATGAAACTTCATAATTGAGTGTCTAATACTACTAGAACAGAACACCTGAATCCCTGGTTGATTATAATAATTTGTGCTGAACGTCAGATATTACCAAGGAATGCCATAATGCTGCATATTTTTCACATATACTGGAATGGAATGCAACGATGAGCTTTGTGATTATTGTATGCTGGGCTGCTTTAGTAATTTAAAAGGAACTGCTGAAAAGAATTGCTATAGTCTACAACCATTGCTTGCTCCATTTCATTCAGATTATTCTAATTACTACCAAGAATCAATGTTGGTCTTCATCAAATACTTGGGCTATTCCCTTATGATCTTATCTTCATTTCATTCAACATATACTTATCTCCACTTATATTCTTATATTCTGTCACGTTTGTCATGGCAGTCTTTTTTTTTTTTTGATAAGTATTTGTCATGGCAGTCTTTTACAGTTTTTATTTTAGTTTCCTACCAGAAGTGTTTTTCTTTTGTTTCTTTTCCAACCAGAAGGGGATTCTAAATAGAATAATCACTGTTTTTTCCACTCTTATGGGAACATGTATGCAGTATTTCAAATTATGGGTAACAGGGAAGCTCACATTTTACAAAAGGATCTCATCAGGTGCGAGATGCTTCAGTGAGAATGAGATGGTTTAATAGGATATACATGCCCTTAATTTGGAATATTTTTAATCATCTTTACATTGGGTCATTTGCCATAGACTTTTTTTTCTGAAGCTATTTTCATGTCATTGTACTGGTTACTTTATGATATACATTCTTCTGTTGTGCATGTTCTTACCTTCTCGACAAAAAACGTATAAAGGAAGTTTTTTGACCATGTTTGAAGGCTTCTTGTTAATTAGTGTTATTATTATTGGTACTAATGTTGTTATCACTTAACAGACTATCAACTTGTACAAGGTAAACTTGAGATATTTTAACCCAGAATCTGCAAACTTGTGGAATATTTCGTGATGCAAGAAACATGTAACATCCAATCTACTGACCTTCAATGCATTTGTAGCAAGTGAATTTGCTAGTCTGGCTGACTTTTTACTCTTTTGTTTGCAAACATCGTCTCTCATCTTTGACTGTTGACAATGACCTTCAAAAGCATGTCATCGGTTTTCCAGTCAGTCGTTTTAATTTTAATGTTTGTTTTAGCGATATTGTCAATGAAAACCATAATTCATGATAAACTGCAGTGCACTAAAGCCTCATTTTGATTAGAAGGGGCTGATGAAAAAAACTAAAGCCTCATGCTATCTTGAAGGATTTGATTTCAAGTTGGTTTGGCTAAAAGGTTTCATGTGGTGTGCTGAAATATATGATCCTCTAGTCTTTCATCTGAAGTTCTGGTCTTGGGATAAGAGTGCAAAAGCATTTCAAATAGTACTTGATAGGACTTTTGAAGGATAACAAGTTGTTCTAGGTGTTTCAAATTAAGTTGTCTTTAATGCTGCAATTCCAACCTCTCAAGCCTTCCGACTTATTTTCTATCGTTGTTTCCTATTCCGGTGGTGGTGGCAAATGGAGAAAATCTTGGGAGATTTCTTGTGGGGTAGTGGTGGTGGTGATCATAAATTTCACCTTGTGAAATGGGACAAGGTGTGTTCCCCTTTGCAATATGGAGGGTTGGGCATTCGTAATATCAAAGTGTTTAATATGGCTCTCTTGAGTAAATGGTTGTGGAGATTCGCTATGGAAAGAGATTGGTTGTGGAGGTTGGTGATTGCTGAAAAATATGGTTGTACGGCGGGTGATTGGCACACCATCTCGGTTCGGGGATTTTATGGTGTTAGTCTTTGGAGGTTCATTAGTAAAGGGTGGGGTGTCTTCAGCAAGCATATTCACTTTAGAGTGGGCAATGAAGTTAGCGTGAGCTTCTTGCATGATAGTTGGTGTGGAGATAAGCCATTGAGTCTCGCTTTCCCTATTGTGTTTTCCTTGTCCAGGTATAAGGAGGCTATGGTGGCTAATTGTCTTGTGGTTGGAGGTGATCACGTGGTGTGGGATGTTTGTTCTCTAGAGCTGCAAATGATTGGGAGTTGGAGGAATTCTCTTCCTTTTTTGCGCTATTGTATGGGAAGGTCTTAAGAAGAGGGGAGGATGACGAGATGGTTTGGTTGGGTACTGAGGGAGGAGTGTCTTCGGTGAAGTCGATGTATGGGTTGTTTTCGGGTGGGGTTTCTTTGCCTTTCCCTTGGAAGTTGTGGTCTCATGTGCTTTGTATTGTGAATTTTCATTGGGTTATGCCTGAGAAGGTAGTGGATGTGCTGTGGTGTTGGAAGAGGAAGTTTTCCAATCCAATCGCAAAGGCTATTTGGAGATTGATACCATCTTGTATTTGGTGGTGTCTCTGGAGGGAGCGCAATAGTAGATGTTTTGAAGACTGTTCTTTGTCTCTTGATAGATTGCAGGGGGTTTTGTTGTTTTCCCTTTTCTATTGGGCTAATTTTGTGCTTGGATGCCCTTTTGTGGACTTAGATGATTTTCTTAGCTTTCTTGCTTGTTTGGATCAGTGATTTCGGTATAACCTTTGTACTGTTTTCACTCTTTCTAATGAGATTGACTTATTTATCAAAAAAAATGCTGCAATTCCAGTCATTAAATAATTTTAACCTAATGCAAATTAAGTTTTCACAGTGATTAATCAATGTTGGGCCCTTAAAATATGTTGCTTAAACTATATTCGAACCTTACTCTGATCTGCCTGAGGGACAATTTTGCAGGAACAGGTGCTGAACTTCATTTATGATGCATACCATGACAAAACTGAAGTGTTGGTGGTGCCTGAATCATTGAGAATGAAAAAAGATGTTTCAAACCGCCGAGAAACTTCCGAACTTAAGGCCTACCGCACAAAAAATAGGTATGAGATACTTATTAGCAATATTAAGTTGTTTTGTTGTTTGTTGCAAAGAGGCTCAGATGTTTTCTTTATATGCAAAGGCATTTCATCAGCCGTCAAGACTGCTCTCATATTTTGGACTGGATAAGGAGAACCCAAGCGTGAAACAACGAAGTTCTACATATTTAAATTGCTTAAACCAAGCTCATCTCGACCTCACAGTATCGAAAAGGAAACACTTATTTTCTCGCTTGGCAAGGTTAGTTTTTAAGGCTCATGCTTTATTAAAGCATATTTGTATCCTTACCAGCTTTGATCAAAAGCCTTCGAGCATTCATCTGGCAGTGACTCATGGGCTGCTATTGAGGTGACATAGGGTAGTTCCAATAAAGGTTCATATTGATGTCAGTGTACCTCTTAATGATGAACAGAGGCTAGTGCCAAAGTTGAGTGTAATTTGTTGCATGCAATGACTTGAAAAAGGGACTACGGGTGCGCATTTTACACAACTTTGATATCAGTTTTGGTACCCTTTGTCCTCCATTTTTGATAGAGAAAGAGAGATCTTACTAGGGAGTCTTTCATTCTTTCATTCTTTCTTTGTTTCTTGTTGTTATTATTATTATTATTATTATTGTTTTGGATTGAAGAGGAGAAATGGTTTTTGCCCAGAAAGTTTTTGGATAAAGGTATTCACTTTCTCGTGTTTTCTTCATCTGGGCACAAAAAGTTAGTCTCTTAAAGACATGGACGAATGATGGTTGTGTAAACCCCCTGGCTAGTAATAAGGTATCGAACCCTCTGGGTCTTGGACTTTTGGGTACCTGGTTCCCTGGAGGGCTGGTGGTTCACAGATTGGTTCAAAGTAATCCAGTCCTTCTCAGCAAGCTTTTGGTTATCCTCAAAAAGAAAACAAAAAGTAAACCTTTTTGGCCATGATCAAGATATAAGATGCTTGTGGCACACAGAATATGCTGTAGACTGGGGGTCATGGGTATAACCTGATCTCCCCACCCACCCACCCCAATAAAGCCTGTACGCTTCGTTCTGCCCCACCCATCTGGCCCTCATTTTTTTGCTTCAAGATAAGAGCCGTGAAGTGATACTCTGCGTTTTCACTCTCTAGAAAATAATGAAGCTTCTTTTTTATTATTATTATAAATAATATACTGTCGCTCCTCATGGCTAAAATGGAACATTAGTTTTTTTTTATAAGCTATTCTCGCACTCTTCGGCCAATTAACACCGTTCGACATGTAGAAAATACTTGGGAGGGCAGAAAAAAGAAGCTACGTGACTTGCAAGTAATTCTGATTACTGGAATAAAATTTCTCTACAAACACCAACCTACTCAATAAAATCATTACTGGGATGGTTTTCTACTTTTTTTTGTTTTCACTAAATTAAATTTAGGAGTTACCTTTTGTTACAATTTTTGTCTTAGGAATATTATCTAAAGAAAAAAAAAGTATATTTTACTGTCCTAAACTGTCCTCTTACTTGTAGTTATCTCCCTCAAACTACTATGTCTTTGTAATTTATCTTCAAATTAAAGATCTAACCATTGAGAAGGTAGATCTTGAATTCTGGGTAAATTGTAAATAAGTGATATTTTGAGGGGAACAAGTGTCCAGACTAATAGTTGGGGTTAAATTGCAAATAAGGTGATGAATTTAGGTGGCAAAAAATAGTTCTCTCTTAAATCAAGTAATATTCGATATTAAAAAAATACAGGGATGTGTTGGAAACAAAATAATTAAATGCGAGTGTGCACTACTAATTTTTGCAAGTCAAGGGTGGCCGTTGGAAAATTAAAATAATTTTGAGAAATCACTTTCAGACAAGTCTATTGAAGGAAAAAGGGCGAAGCTATTAGATTAACCTTCGGTATATAGTAGGATATTTCTATGAAAAATACAATTTACTTTATTCTTTAGTTGAAGGAATTCTACTCTAAATCTCACCTTCAATATCCATAAATTATTTTCAGGAAAAAGATTGTCAAAAAAATAAAACATAAAAATAAATAGACTTTCACCTGTCATCTGTAAGGATTTGATACATAGTAGGACATATTATACCTTTCAACTATTAATATTAGATACTTTATCAGAAATAGAAGAAATTTAATTCTTTAGCCCTTGAAATAAATTTAATAAAGATGCTAATTGGTTTAAAGGTATTACTATTATTTTAGTATTAATTTGATAGAAAAATTATGATGCGCAAAGTTTAATAAGATTGGTAGTTAGCTATAAAATAAATAGGAAATTTAGCACTTTAGTCCTTAGGTTTTACCTACTTTTACTTTATAGTCCTTGGGTTTGTTTTTTGTTTTTTTTTAATTTAGTCCTTAAGTTTCTATTTTTTGACGAATTAGTCTTTACGTCAGGGTTCCGTCATTTCCCCTGACGGAATGCCACGTCAACTGCTAACTCAGTGTCTGACGTGGTTGGGCTTCAAAACTAATAGCATCTGACAAAGCAAAAACAGTATCGTTTTATGGGCTGCAATGCTGCTTTTTTGTTTTTTACCGCATGACGTGCCGTTTGAAGAAAGAAAGTACATCAAACTTTTTTAACAGCTGCTTCTCCCGTTGTTCTCAAGTTATTCTCTACTAACATGTGCTTAAAAAAACAAAACACAAAAAGATATCGTTATAGAGAAAAGAATAGCTTTTGTCTTTTGTTTGCTTTGTTTTTTCTGCACCTATAACTTGTTACATTCCGGTCCTTTAGTTGTCAGCATCATCAATGCAATTGTTTTTCCCTTCGCTTGCTTTTAGTACTACCATTTTGTGTGACCGCACATGGCCTTTGACTAAGGTAGTGGTCCCATTTGTTCGTTTGTTTGTTCAGTTTTTCCTTTTTTTTCCTTTGTTTTTTTTATTATGAGCTTATGTATGACTCACCATTATATAAGGCATTTATAGCATCAAAACCGAAGGACCAGATTGTCAAATGCCCTCAATTATGCATATATTACGTAGTGGCCAAATATCTATATTTGTGAAAGCATGCATTTCATGCAGTTCACATGTTATGCAGATGTGCTTAACATTGTCATACACCATGGTGGAGTATTTTTTGGAGTTGAAAGCCAGATTTATTCTGGAGGGATGGTTGATAAGGTGGGCCGAATGGATGTTGATTTTATATCAGTGGGAGAGATTGGTCATGCTGTGAAATGACTTGGATATATACAGACAGGTGACCTGTGGTACACCTTCGATGATGAAAAATGGGTTAGTGAGGAAATTTAATAGTGATGATGATGTTATTGAGATGATAAATAGATCTCGAGTTGAGAAGAGATCGGTCCTGAATATTTATGTAGAGCATGTCATCGACGAGGCCGTTTTGATTGGGGATGATATTGGTGAGGGAGTCGGTGGTGAGCAAATTGGTGAGGAAGTTGGTGGGGATGATAGAGAAGATCGGTCTAGGGAAGAGTAGTCCCTTCGACTGTAAGTGTGCAACTTAGCTGTTGGATACATTGTGTTTTAAGTAGTTATTGTATATTAGTGCTGTTATGATTCTATATCACAAAAAGTGACAATTTACTGTGTGCAGGACCCTACATCAGCAAGTGGTAGTAGAGGGAGGGTCAGCTGGAGAGGAAAGGGAAGAGGAAGGGGCAAAGGAGCTGGAAGGGAAAGTGGTAGCATGGGCAGTCAGGGTGGTGGACAGGTCAATGACTTGGTAAAAATCAATTCTATTGCAACATCCAATAAAGTTGATGTTTGTGTGACAAGTCTAACATAAATAAATGACATGTTCTTGTATTTGCAGGGAACATAAGAGTCACTTCCACTAGATCCATGTTATGAATTGTCTCAGCAACGTTGATAACGTTAATTTCGTGTTTTTTGGATGTTATTTTGGTGTATGATTTGCTGTAATTTTGAAGGCTATGGAAGTGTATGAATTGCTGAAATTTTGTGGTAGCCTGTTATTGCATACAAACTGATGGAAATGTATGTAATTGCTGTAATTTGGAGGTCATGGAAGTGTATATAATGAATTGTTGTGCTTTTGAAGTTAATGGATTCCTAGAACTGGAAGACGAACATTTTGGTACAACATATATTGTGTTTTTTGGTACATCATATATTTTATTACAGCACTGTGTGTTTTACAGCACCAGAGTTTGGTGCTGTAAAACAACAACATTTTCTCTTGTGTGTTTTACAACACCAGACTTTGGTGCTGTAAAATAGCAGCAGTTTTTTTGATGCAGCACCATGTCTTTTACTTACAGCACATGTCATTATATTTCCTATATAAAAACTCCAACACAAAAATTCCCTGAACGAAATAGCATTTATACAAACTACATAATCTGCAAAATAAAAAATGTATAATTTTTCAAATATAAAGGGGCTAATCTGCCAACTACTAAGTGTCTATGCTGACAGTTACTAATTACAAGATCTTTCACAAGAAAGTTCAAAAAACAACACCAAGTGGCAGATTACAAAATATTGTGCCCCCATTACACTGCAATTACATCATTCCATTACTCTACCAATACATCCCACAACACCAATGCCAACTAGAACATCAAATCGAGGACCTAAGCAAGAGTACTCCCATTATCATAGTTGCAGCCCACAAAACTCCCATCCAAAATTTGAGTCTTCTCACAGTATGCTTTAACACCCCAACCTCGCATTCTAGCAGCTTGATTTTCTTTGTTAAATATTGTCCTACTTCCATACCACAGAGGCATGTGCACGGATCAAACCACTTGAAGAATTCACATGCTTTAAGCTGTGCTCTCAATCCACACTCACAAAGCTTTATAAGATCTTTCTCGCCCATCTTGACAGAAGACGAGCAAACCCCGCTACATTGCAAGGATTATTTGTAATTACAAACAAGAAATAAAGAATCTAACTAAGAAAACAAACTCAGTGAATAGTAGATATTAAACTCAAGCTTGTAACTTTCTCATCATAAACCAAAGAAAACAACAAAATGCTCATTGTAAGTTTCTTCTCCTTTCATTTTCTCTATTATCTCTCCAATTTGGATTTTAGAAATTT
The DNA here is from genome assembly GCA_963930655.1 of Myrica gale. Lineage (NCBI taxonomy): Eukaryota > Viridiplantae > Streptophyta > Magnoliopsida > Fagales > Myricaceae > Myrica > Myrica gale. Next base: position 8,053,235 of record OZ005620.1, on the reverse strand, counting down.
ACCTACTCTCAGATTTGCGTGACATTGAGAAAGTCGGAGTTGCAGACGCAGCAAACGTTAGGAGACGTCGAGATTTGCAGCCAAGCTGTCGGTAACGCTTTGCTCAGCTACGGTGGAACTAGAGCAAAGCTTTGTCGAGATTTGCAGAGATATGAGTTTGGGATTTTAGATTCTAAGCGAAAGAATGAGAGTTAAAATTCGTGGAAGCACCTGTTATTGCGTTCCTTCTTTTCGTGTTTTGTTATTTTTTTTGTTTTTTTGTTTTTGAAGAACCTGTTAGTGGAGAATAACTTGAGAAGAGAAGCAGTTGTTTAAAAAGTTCGTTGTACTTTCTTTCTTCAAACGGCATGTCGTACGGTAAAAAACAAAAAAACAGCACTGCATCCCATAAAACGATACCATTTTTGCTTTGTCATGTGCTATTAGTTTTGAAGCCCAGCCACGTCAGACACTGAGTCAGCAGTTGACATGGCATTAAGTCAGGGGAAATGATGAAGCTATGACGAAAAGACTAATTCGTTAAAAAATAAAAACTTAAGGACTAGGTTTACAACACTTTTACGATTTAGTTACTGTGTTTCATTTTTTTACTAAATGGTCACAGAGAATATATAGTTGTGACGATTTGATCTTTCTGTCAAACTTCGGTTACATTTTTAACCGGAATAGCGGTCGGCCGTTTTGTTTACTGTTGTGGCAACGGTAAATTGTAGCGGTCGACCGTATTCTATTCTGTTAAAAATTAACGGATATTCGACGAAAAGACTAAATCGTCACAACTATATATTCTCAGTGACCATTTAGTAAAAAAAATGAAACCTAGTGACTAAATCGTAAAAGTGTTGTTAACCTAGTGACCAAATATCATATTTCCCTAAAAAAACAAACCCAAAGACAATAACATAAAATTGGGTAAAACCTAAGTAATAAAGTGCTAAATTCCCAAATAAATAATTTACCCACGTAACAAGCCGTTCTCAAACGCCAACGCCAATAAAACTGTCCATAGTTTTGAGACACTGAACTACAACCCCACTTCCCAAAACCCTTTCTCTCCGTTCCTCAGTCTCAACTGTCTCTCTCTCTCCGAGTGTGAACAATGAGGCAGTCCATGTTCAGAACCGTACGGTCGGCCATAGCGGGGAACATCCCTCGTCGAGCATACTCCGTCGACTCCGTCCCCGAGCGCAAGGTCGCTGTCCTCGGTGCCGCCGGCGGGATCGGCCAGCCCCTCGCTTTGCTCATGAAGCTCAACCCTCTTGTCTCCAAGCTCGCCCTTTACGATATCGCTGGCACACCCGGTGTCGCCGCCGATGTCAGCCACATCAACACCAGATCTGAGGTCCACATCCACACACATCTGCTTCTCCTCCCTCTCTCTAGGGCTATAGTCGCTGTTTGTCTTCGAATCGACTTTATTTTCTTTCCATTCTGAGGCCTATCTCCGATTTCCACCTCAATTACGATAAACAGAGAAAGAAATCACTACTTTCTTCCACTGTTCATCATTTCCATTTATATTTTCATTTTTTATGTCCAAGTTTTACAAAGCTTTTCATGTCTTTCGAGAAAAAATAAGTATAATCAGTGATCCTTTCAGCATACTTCACTTCTTATTTTTATATTTAATTGTTGATGCTTTACTCGTTAGATTTTACAGAATGATTGTCTTTAACCGTGTCTATTTTATGGTCCATGTTAGTGGTCAATCAATCGATCTTTATTAATGTACTTTTGTTATAGGTCGCTGGGTACATGGGTGAAGATCAACTGGCGCAAGCTTTGGAGGGATCAGATGTTGTTATCATCCCCGCTGGTGTGCCCAGAAAGCCTGGTATGACCCGTGATGATCTCTTCAATATAAATGCTGGAATTGTCAAATCTCTCTGCGCTGCCATCGCCAAGTACTGCCCTAACGTAAGTCTCTTTCTATATTTCTGAACAGCTTCATTCTAATTCTCTTTCTAAAATTTGGTGTCTTGGAAATGGAACATTACTGAAGTAGGCATTCGAAAGAAACGAGAACTGTTGAATTTGGCATTTAAGTTTCTTAAACAATCATCATGTAGTAATAAGACCTTGACAGTAAAATGTCTTGTATAACGTGCTGTAGGCTTTTGCGGTAGCATAGATGTTGAAAACCTTGTTCAATGTTGTTAGCTATTTATCGTTTGGGAAAAGTATACTTTGCACCCTGGAATTACCATACCACCTGCAATGTGCACTCCAAACTACTAAAGTTGATGGATTTTCCATCGAATTACCAAGGGTTTTTGATGTGCATCACATGTTAGGATCTGACTGTTAAACTAATGAAAACTAGTCCATGTGTCTTACTCTGAGCAGACATTTTAACATTGGGTACAAATTGATATTTTTTAGTAGTTTAGGGGAGCAATTTTGCCACTCATTAGTGTGGGTGCACATTGCAAATGTTGCAGTAAGTTGATGGGCGGAGTGTACTTTTCCCTTATTGTTTTCTCTCATTGAGTTTTTGAGTGATTGATTTGTGGCATCAGGCCCTTGTCAACGTGATTAGCAACCCAGTGAACTCAACAGTCCCCATTGCTGCTGAGATTTTCAAGAAAGCAGGAACATTCGATGAGAAAAAGTTATTTGGTGTAACTACACTTGATGTGGTTAGGGCTAAGACATTCTATGCTGGAAAGTCAAATGCGAATGTTGCAGGTATGCCTAATGGCCTGCTACTAGAATTGGTTCTCTTATTTTGTTCTAACTCTCTTTGTGATAGGCGAAAGGATAAAGGTTAATGAAAGGAAGAAAATGTTAGGAGCATATTTCTTGTTGTTTTTCCAATGATAAGTTATCATATATGGTTCACCAGTCGAAATGAGTTTTCTGAATTTGTTTGCAGAGGTTAATGTACCAGTTGTTGGTGGCCATGCTGGCATAACAATTCTCCCACTATTTTCTCAAGTAATTCCTTTGCCATTGACCTCCATTAAATATAGGATAGTTTTTCTACCTCAAAACCTGGTTTGCTGCTTTCTTCTTGATGGAGGCTCACCAACTCTGGGTTGTTTGTTTGATAGGCCTCACCAAAAGCCAATATATCAGATGAAGATATCAAAGCTCTTACAAAGAGGACTCAAGATGGAGGGACGGAAGTTGTGGAAGCAAAGGCTGGAAAGGGATCTGCAACATTGTCAATGGCGTAAGTTTGGATTGAAAGTGATCCAATGTGCTTTTTTTCTGGGGAGGTTGTTGCTCTGGTTTGTTGCTTGTACTCCATGAGATTCCTTTTGGGCCAAATTCGCCAGTTTGTACCAGATTGGGCCTTTTCTGAACTTTATTTTACTTCCGCACATCCCCCCATTCCCCCCCCCCTCCCCCCAACATCACCCACCCACCTACACAAAAGAAATAAAAAAACATGTGAAGTGATTTTATGGATTTATATTTGATGTTTTCAGTTCAGGAATATTTGTGGATTTATGGATTTATATTTATATTTGTGTACTTCAGGGTTGGGCCAAAAGGGTCCGGCTTTGGAGGATTTCCTCGTCTTAAAAAAAATTATTTGTGGATTTGTGTAGGAATGGCCAGTTCTCTATCTCTGTATACTCCATTAGTTTCAACTCTCTCAGCACTTTGGACGTCCTGGAATTATTGATGGCGCTTTTGAAGTGCATTAAGTTAAATCTTTTTCATGGTTGTATGGACTTGGTGTTTTGAGTGCCAAAATTTTGGACCTAATTTAAAAAAACTGCAAAATAATGTCCCTCTCCATCAAATTATTCTTTCTCATTATAATATTCATTCAAATCTTCTCTCTCTTCACTTTTTCACCAACTCTCATACCCCAAAATTTTAACACTCAAACACCACATGTTTGGATTCTACTTCTAAAATCTGTCTGATGTTTTGGAAGTTTGTAGTCCCCATTTGGTCAAATTATATGTATTCTAGTCTCTGTGTCTCTCCCAATCTCTCCATTGTTTCCTCATATCGTAATTCCCATCAACTGTGACTGTTGTTTTTTTGCATTGTTGGGAGGGAACAAGAAACCTATTTTATTCTGGACCTACTCTCTGTGTTTCTTGTAGCTATGCTGGAGCCATATTTGCTGATGCTTGCCTGAAGGGACTTAATGGGGTTCCAGATGTCGTGGAATGTTCATTTGTTCACTCAAATGTCACAGAGCTTCCTTTCTTTTCTTCTAAGGTGATTGACCTCAACTGATTTGATAATTTTTACATAAAGGCCTCTACTTTGATTACTATAGGTGGCACTAGTCGAATTCTTTTGACTGTTTTAGCTCTAACCTATGTTTCGTTGGCAATAGCATGATGGTGAGTGATTCTTAATGCGTTATTTTGTTTTTGTTTTCTGGCATATTTGTAATGCTTTGGTCAAAATACACTGAGAAAAACTCTTTTTACTTGAGAATATTTGAGAGGTCACCAGTTCAGAATTGTGATCTACTTTTGGTATTAGTTTGTTAATACATAAAATTGGATGAAATTGGGACAATGTTACAGGTTTTGTTGTGCACCCTTTGTCGAGTTATGAACACCCAGCTATTTTTTGGTTAGATATTTCTCAGATTATGGAAACACGTCGTGTATTTTTATGTGGTCAGTGAGATGTATGAATGTTTTTCCATAGTAATGTAAATGCTTGTTAAGTGCATTCAGATGAACTTGTTGCCAGCTTGTTATTTCTTTGCCATTTATTGTAGAATCTATGCAAGCCTATTTTGAGTTTACCTGTCATTACGAATACGTGTACCTATTATGCAGGTGAGACTTGGAAAGAATGGGGTGGAGGAGGTTCTGGACCTGGGGCATCTATCTGACTATGAAAAAGAAGGATTGGCAACTCTCATGCCTGAACTCAAGTCATCTATTGAGAAGGGAATCAAATTTGCCAACCAAAGTTAGATGATTTTTTTTTTTTTGTGGCTGGCGTGGTAGATTCCAGCTCCTGCGAAGATCACCAAATTTTGCCTTCTGTTTTGTTTCAATGTCATATTTGTTGCTGCAAGCGGCACCGGCCTTGCGGTTTTATCAGGCTTTGTATAAAGCAAAAGATTCCATCAATAATTCCCAGTGGCATGTTAGGGGAGGGATAGCTGTGAACTTTATCCACATAGACGGGTGATTTATTCATCGAACTCTAATTATCAGATCATTTGTGACTTTGCATGGATTAATGTGCTGTGGGCTGTGCGCATGTTTGGTTTCCAGAGTATGTAGAAAATGATGCCCTAGATCTTGCAAAATGGGTTACCTCCTCTCTTCGAGGCATTTATAATTTTGAACCCTCAACTCCCACAACCCCTCCTGGCTGGATTGGCAATTCAATCATTCGAGGCATTAATGTGCTGTAGGCTGTGCGTAAGATAAGCAGGATTCAAACTTACGAGCCTGAAATTTGTGAGAATTATTCTCCCCTATGGGAAACATGGAAAATTTGAATAACTATTATTCAATCTCCTTTCTCAGGCCAAGAAAACGGAGAGTTCTGCCAAATAATAAGTTATTCTTTTATCTTTTATAAGCGACAACAATTATTCACATTCACTGCTTCAATACGCTACTAGTCCATAGAAAAAATTCTGGAACTAGAGTGCGCCCCACAGGAGAGTAAAGAACACGTTCTAAACATTGAACGTGTACTTCAAAAGGAAACGTACGCGTTGGATTGCTCAAAGGAGATGAGCACACGTCCAATGTTTTGAAACTCGTTATTGCCTGAGGGTTTGCCTGGTTCAGAGACAGCCTATCGTACAACTAGCGCACCGAATCAACTTGCTGCGTATCTCTATCTACTCGTAACCTAAGGTTCCAAAGTGTTGGCAATGAATGGATGATCTAGAAACACACTCCACGGACCAATTTTGGTCCTCAACAGACACGCATGTCGATCCCAACATCTCTGACCTGTCTTTCCCGGTCCAAGGAAAATGCCCGACAAGTAATTCAATGTTGAAAGGGTAGTTGGTGGCAGTGAACATTAGGTACACGAAAAGGTTTCCTCGTCATTATAGCAGCTACTCTTTTCATACAAAATGCGTCAAAAAATAGATCCCCAAGATCGATGAACCATCTATAAGTAACTGTTGGAAGTCATACACCTGGAATATTTTGAAACATAAGGCATTTCATAACGCAGCCTTAAAGCAAAGCACCTTGTATGGTGCTCCTACACTATCATACTATGAAAATCCCCTTCTCGACGAATTGTATGCTGTACAGTTGCAGATCTTTAACAGCTGCAGGAAAATTAGCGAGCTTGTCAACTTTGAGTTTCATGGCCTCATTACTGGTGCCAAACAGTCTTTCCATCTTTTTACAACAAGAACCAAATGGAAAACTGAATCCATAACTTGCACACCATGGATGTATAAATGGGTTGGGAATACATATATGGAAAAAGGATTCTAGAAACATCTGCATCTCTTTTGAAAATACAAGGGACAGTAAATTTCCAAAAATGAGAACAAAGGAGTCGTAACCACATTATGCAGATAACTTTGAGAAATGACAAGGTTAAGTACAAAACGGGTGCAATTTTTATATCTTGAGTCCTATTTCTCCTTCATCTAAACTTGCATTACATATAGTTGGTGTGATTCCTACGTATCCTTTAATCCTGAAGTATCCTTCCAAAGTCCACATAGGAGTTAAACTTACACTATAGTATCAAGAAAAAGATTACTTCTGTGACGAGCATTCACTAAGGGTTATCCTTAATTTATAATATTTGAGCCGATTCTTGGGGGAAATTTATTAATACTAACCCTATAAGCTGAAAGTATCGCCAATGTCTAAACGGAAAGATACACCACAAAAGGACTAAATCTCAATCGAATGTGAAACCCTTATGAATTTTAGGCCTCCACAACCAAAAAACACTAGTGTCTAGATCACAGAAAAATGAAATCTCATAAAGCAGTACTAAAAGACCCAATATTAGACCTAGCAGGAAAAAGGCAGGAACCAGATTCATAATTTAGAGCGAGTAAATAGAATTTGATACTATAACTCATAGATGCACTCAGAATTCTGCAGAAAGAAAGTCAATCGTGAAAAATCACAAGCAAAGAATTGATTCCCAAATAGCCTAAATAATTGTTCCAAAATAAAAAACCACAAGAGTGAACACCCTTTCATCATAACAAAACCTAATAACATGACCTAAAAGAAGTGCAGTGGACAGTAAAGAATTAAAACACAATGTTGCTTACATGCAAATCAAGACACGATGTAATTCACTGTAAAATTCGGCTAAAGTTTTACTGTGAATTTAACTCTCTCTCTCTCTCTCTACCCACGTACATATGAGCGAGTGCGCGCACACACACATCAAACCAAAAGCTTTCCATGAGTATCAGACACTAGTCCCTGCAAAGTTCTTTGAACATAGGTTCTGAGCAACTTTGAAAACCTTAGTATGGCTTGAAACCAATTTTCTAATTTAGCATTCACTGGTTCTTGCTGTCAATCTTTGATAACTTTGGCCACTCGAGGGGCTGAAAAAACTTATTCACTATTTGACTATTTGTTCTGTAATTAGCGGCATGTCACCATTGAAGCGCTTTAGCCTCAAAGAACCTCTGTAGATCCAGCTTTAACGAATTAAATCAAACACAAAGATCATCTTCAGCTAATCAAACAGTGTGTAACTACCAGCTTAGAATGTCTATAAATGTTTCAAAAGATACCGAATAGTGTAGTCACAGAGCTTGACTCAACCATCAGTTCTATGGCTTATACAATGTCTATTAACATTCCACAGGACATGATAATCTACCATTTACTAAACAATTAGTTTTAGGGCTGACCCCACCACTAGTTGTAGGGTCGAAAAGATCATCTATTGACGTCTCAACAGATATCCATTAATGGAATGACAGAGATTTGCCCAACCATTAAGTTTTATGAAGTACTAAGCTTGAATGGCAATATACATACAAGTCAGCTTGGGGGGGGGGATACGATTCATGCAAAAAACGGGAGACGGATGATGTGGAAAATCTAGGATAACTTTATATAAAATAAAATAAAAACAAAAAAAGGTAATGCTTCCCACCTCAACTTGATCCTTTGAAGTTCAAAATTAATGCTCTGCATCTGATCCAGAAACAGAGGAACTATCACTGCCAGAGTCTGCAAGCAAGATAGCTGAGTGAATTACTTAACCTGCATATGAGATAAGATGGCATGGCAATCAAAGACATGCAACCCTACAATGACAGGAGGTAGACAATAATGAATTTAGTATATACCACTAGAAGAGGATCCAGAGCCACTGACATTATCACCTTGCTTTTCTATTTGAAATGGGGTGAATTTGGTAGCATTGTTTTCAGCTGTTCAAAAGCCAACACGTTTCAATGAAATTACCACATAATAATTAGATTTTCTCCATATCCAACAGCGCTCATACCACAGAACCACCAATCCTAGATAATTCACGAATTTTACCTGCGTCAATTTCCTTTGGTGCTTCGGGAATGGCTGGTGCCAGATTCTGAAAAGAGAATACGCTCAATTACAGATTGGAGACAGCGTTTTCATGTAGGAAAGAAGCACGTGTCCAAAATCATAACTAATACCTAGTCTTACCATCTCCTGGGTAGCGTTGTCAGTTTCTGCTCCTGACTGAGGATCAAGTTCAGCTTTTCTTTTATTCGTGCTCAAACCCTTCTTGTAATTTGTCACAAACCTATGAAGTTCCCATAGTGTCTCTGGATCAACACTGGCTATGTCCACTTCGATCTCATCATCTTGTTGAAAGAGCCCTGGATTCCTCTTCTTAATAATATGGACAATGTCTTCTAATTTTGCCGAAGGCAAACTCTGAAGGTTTAAGCTGAGCCTCTGCTTCTCATCGTACGTCATATCCCTTTTATCAGGATCCTTGGCTTTAGGTTTCTTCGGAGTGGGGTTCCTACCTAGCTGACCATAGGTAGGAGGTTTTGAATTGGGCTCCACAGGCATTGTCATAGATTCTGACCTAACTATAGTCCTCACTTCCATTGGTGGTGGAGAAGGAGCAGGAACTCCAGCTCCAGTTGCCATTGGACCCTTTCTTGAAGTGGGTGTTGGCAAACCCGCTTTATGACCCATTTCAGTTCTCCTCCAACGATTGAACTCTGCATCTATTGGCTTCCATTGCTCCTCAAACATCTTGAACAGCTCCTCAGCCATGAAGTGAACATCCTGCCCTTTCGGGTTATACAACATAGCATTACTAAATGTAAGTCTTACATCCTCGGCAAACTCCCTGGGTGATTTATACCAGTTCTTATTCAGCCTATTCTTCACCGTTCCCAAATCCATGGGGTGCTTAATAATGATACGGTAATCACGAAGTCCCAGACCCTTCACATCCACTGGCTTATTAAACACCCAACCAAACTTATGCTTCATCAACTTGGATAGCAAATCGATACAACTCTTAGACACTGAGCTCAAACACCAATCTGTCCGGACCATGGATGCTTTTTCAACCCCACCATCCCTCTTCCCTCCGTTGGATTTCACCTTCTTGCTATTCTTCTTCCCTGAAACGAAATCCGATTTCTGATAATAATGCTTTGCATTGGGCATCCTCCTCTCTTTCTCCACTGATTCACCGTTCCGGTGATCATTATTCTCAGCCACAGACACAATCAAACCCCGAAAGGGCTTTGAATTCGAACCCACCTCCGAATTCACCCTCATTGCACTTTCAACTCTATCAACTACACCTTCAAGCTTCCTCATTAAGCCTTTCACTTGGTCAAGCTCACTCACTAGCATCCTCCTCAGCGATCTAATCTCACTCTTCGACCTCGAGTTCACGCTAATCCTAACCCGGCAGTCGAACCTCGCATAATCCGGCAAGCCACTCCCATTGGCGAGCTCACGGCCATTCCGTGACACCGGCTGCGGCCGATTCTGGCTCGACGAATTGTCTGAAGAAACCGCATCAAATCTCCGTGGCCCCGGAGATGAGTTGTTATCTTCGGTGGTGGTGGCTAGGGTTTGGGAAGAGGACAGCTGGGGGACATTGACGGAATTCTTGGGTCTCTTGTGGTTCTTTCGGCTGTATACCTTGTTGCTCTCCTCCCAACTGCGCTTTTTCTCTCTAGCTTCGTCACCGCCTAAAAGCGCTGAAGCCATACATGTAAATAAGCCAAACAAACCCCAAATTTGAACGAAACGCCAGCAAACTGAACAGAACTAAATCTAGGTCTCAGGTTGTTTACGTAACAGAGTTAAAAAAAATCAGAGACCCTGTATTTGATGGATGATTTCAAAACCCTAGGATTTAGGGGTTTGGAGCTCTTGGAGATGTACGGAATGAGAGTTTTTGGAGAGAAGATCAGAAGAGTCGCGATTTTTGTTAATAGACGGTCTGGGAGTACGAGATCCATCTATTGGTAGTTAGGGCTGCACAATGCCATCGGAAAATTTCGGTAGTACCGGCACCGGCATCGGTTAGGTCGGTTATTGGGAACGGGTACCGGTACCGGTACTCGTGTAGGTTTAGCTTTTTGAAAAAATCGGCGGTTTCCAGTTTAACCGACACGGGAAACCCGAAGCAGAGTAAACCGAGATAAATCGGGATTTTTTTTTTAATTTAGTTTCTACTCAATAGTTTAAACTTTGATTTCACCTCAAGACGTAGTATTCTAGAAGCATGACGAGGTCTACTCAATAGTTTAGTTTCACCTAAATATTTGAGATTTGTTGTTGGTTTTGTCTAATCAAAAACTTACATTCAAGTTACCAAGAAGCTTGCTAAGTGAATGAACTAATTATTTAGAATTTTGATAGAAAAATTACAAATTTATTGTATTTATAAGGGTATATATGAAGACATTAGAATCATAATTAAAGAGTTTAATGTCAAACTTTGGTAAGTACATCGCATAATATAAGTCAAGAGGTCGAGATTCTACCACGAAAAATTGACAAATCACTGTATGAGTTTAAGAGTTTTTATGAAATTTTAACTAATTGTCTAAATTTATAATTTATAAAATTGACAAATCACTATTAAATTTATATCATGCTTGCAAAATCAGTCACTCAATTACATTTTAGTTCAAAAATTCAGACAGAGTCATCACGTTTGACTAGCATTTGACAAGCGCTCGAACGCTCAGTTAAAATTCCAGACAGAAACATAAGCGTTCAACAAGCTTTTGACAAGCACTCGAGCGCCTTCAAAAATTGCTGAATTTTAGGATTTTCCTTGTGAAACCAAGGGAAACCCTACTAGGTTTTGAACATGTTTTAAAATTGTTATTGATTTGTTAATTAGAGGGAAAACACATTCTCTTCTCTAAGTGTTGTTAGGGTATAAACTAGATTTTTCAAAAGATAATAGTTTCTACTTATAGTGACGTCTCTTACTTTGGCCTTTAAATTCTCATCTTATCTTTTAAGATGATCTTTAATTTTATTGATTTTGGAATTTGAATTTTATTAGTTTAGATTTTATTGATATTTGATTAATGGACCAAAAGAAAAAAGAAAAAATACATTGGGTCGATTTTTGCCCTTAACTGTATAGGTGTAGGTGTCAATTTTTTCAAAACCGGCACCTACACCGGGGTTGTGCAGCCCTATTGGTAGTATGAGATGTCTACAAGTTTATATGTCTTGAGCTCCTTTTCCCTTTTGAGCTAACTTTTGGGGGTGAGTTCTATACCATGCCTCTCAGTTGCAATTGTGCGGCACGGGGGTGACGCCGATATTGCAATGCACAGCTAGCTTGCGTGGGTACTGGGGCTGCGGAGCGTGGTGAAATGTTTATATGACTTGGTAGTATGTGATGACAATGTGAGGTTTATATGCCTTGGGCTCCTTTCCTTTTTTAATTAGCTTTTATCTTTTAGAGGTGAGTTCTTCTAAGGAATGTAGCAATTTTGAGCTGCCGAAAAGGAGATGATCCAATTACTATTTGAATTTGTTGTAAGAGGAACCCTAGGGTGATGTTCGGCTGTGGAAATTGAAGGTGTTGGAAATTATGGAGTACAATATTAGTGAAAAGTGATGAGAGATATGATTGAAATTAATTTTTTATATTTATTTAGAATGAAAAATAATAATTAGATAAGAAGATAGAAATTTTTTTGAAGAATTATTTTCTTGAGTAGAAATGTTGGGCGTTGAAGACCACCTGGGTCTAGAAGGCTAGACTAGTGCGAAATCGATCCCATTTCGTCCGCTCGCTCGCTCGCTCGTTGAGGGTTTACTCTTGGGGAGTGAGGTTGGCAGAACACGCGCCGCAGGGCGAGTGCTTTGTGTGAAGGAGAGGAAGTCAGTGCCACGTCAGTTAAGAACCGTATGTGGATATAGGACGTGCGACTATTTGAATTTTTTTTTTCTGTATAAAACAATGTATATGTTGATCAGGTTCCACGCGCACGTGTACAGCCATATATATTTATATAATATACGAGTATGTGTTTGCACGTTTTGTGAACAAAGACGACACAGGGGGTTTTGCTGGAGAAGCTGACCAAAAGCCAAAAGGTCGACTGTCGAGGATGGGAAACGACAAGAAAGAATTCCCTCGTTATTTTTGTTTCTACATAAAGAATTCCCTCATTTACTCTAAAATTTTCGATAAAGCATCTCCTCTCTCATCCCCTTCTCTGTGCCTCCGCCAAAATCCAGCCTCTCTACAGCGGGGAGATCCTCCCTCTTCCTTCTCCCCTCTCATTCTCTCTGGTTCGGTTGGCACCGGTTGTTGGTTAATTTTATGATTTATTTGATTTTCTTTGCAGGATACTTCTCATCGAAGTTCGGCGATCTCCACTCCCTTCTTGTGGGCACACGCCTCATAATTGCATTTAACATGCCTCGATCTACGCAACCCAGTGTATCCGGTGCTCAAACAACGACGAGTGATGATTCACGCATCCCACCAGTGGCAGATTTAGGATCAAAATCCAAGGAGGTCGAATTTTAAAGGTAAAATGACACTAATTTGTTTTTTCTTCGTAATGCAAAAAATTGCCTTAGAGTTAGAATAAAAAAATTAAAGACTAAAAACATTAAAAATATTAAAAATATTAGAATACATGTACCGTACTATATATTGCTACTAAGAGTTAACAATTGCATCCTACATTTTTGCATCTTCTGAAAATGTTGCAAAATGACTTAATTCTCAATAGTTTTAAAAACTTGTTGCTCAATGTACACTACCATGCAAATAGTTTTTATTAAAGTGATCTTAATTATCATTAGCTTCTTTCCTTATATCTTGTAGGTGCTACCAATTTTTTGGGCCACCCTCAGAGTCTTTGATCTGATAATTATCCAGTTTATGTGAGACGAGAGAGTATTTTACGCCTCGTGCTCGTACATACCCCCTAGGCTCTCCTATAGTAATGGAATGCACACAAACAGGGATTACGACACGAACTATTCTTCTTAAGGCCTAATAAGTGGCGTTGAAAAAGCTTAGTGGAAATGTTTAAGTTAAAATTTAAGTATATTAAGGAGGGAAAATAATAGTTTATGATGTAACAAAAACGACATTTTAAACGTTTTGATTTGAGGGAAAATAAAATGAATGAAGATAAAATGTAAATTAAAGAACAGAAAGTAAAGCGGAAAAATATAAATATAAAATTTTCCACTATATCACTGTACAAAAGTCCTTCATGAGGATACAAAAGTATTACAAAAGTGGGAGAAAATATACACTAAGGCGACAACTGTCAATACTAAGACAGAAGCTGTCTAAAACTTTCCGTCTGATACATAACTGAAACCCAGCTACTCAAAACTAACTCTAAAAAAATAATCTAACCCACATAGACCTCGTCTAGTCTACCATTGACTCTGAATCATAAGTGAGATCAATGATTTCAATGTTCTCTGTACCCTCTACCGGTGGTGCCGGTGGAGAAGGGTCAACTAGTAGGAGAGTCGGGTCAATCTCAACTACCCCATAGTCCTCTACCAAAGGAACTGGGGATACATGATGGACCTTTAGATACATTCGGGATCGCATCTCAAATAAACCTCATAGGAATCAGTAATACAAATCCAGATAGTCATCTTTAAAATATACAGGTCTACATAAAAAATCTGCTCACTCGCGAAAGTCAACATCTGGCAATTCCGGGATCCACGGTAGTACATACAAAATTGAAACAAATAAAATGGGTGAGTCCTACTGACTCAGTAAGGGGGGAATAAGGGAACATGTTAGGAACAATTATAATAACATGACAATCATAAGAATTAAACATTTATACCACAAACAATTTAACACAACATGATCGATGCAATGCAAGAATGATGCATATGTTTCCCGATCATTTTACTATCTTTCTTTCTTTCCATTCGTTCTTTCCGTTTTTTATTTTCTGTCACTGTCACATGGTTCACAGTATGCGTTAAGTATATAGGTTTCATGTCAATGCCCATACATATCATTCATGATATGCAACACCTTAACCACACTTGAACATCCCATTCGTTCTTTCCGTTTTTTATTTTCTGTCACTGTCACATGGTTCACAGTATGCGTTAAGTATATAGGTTTCATGTCAATGCCCATACATATCATTCATGATATGCAACACCTTAACCACACTTGAACATCAATGTCATCAGAGGTATCCTTAGTCTCCTCTGTTTCACCCCGCAGAGACCGGGTTGTGCATCCCCTCCCCTTCTATGAGACTGTCCCGTGCTCCGGCACCAGGACCCTATCAAGCATATATTGTTTCACGCTAGGGATATCAAACACTCCTTCAGTGGTGGCTTGCACTATCTCACGGTTGTGATCGATACCGTCACCTTTTCATCGGACTACCTCTGAGAATGAGTTTCATTTATGTTATTTCGTTATTAGATTACTCATTCCCATAAAATGATCCATGACATGAAGATGCAACATGTCTCATATGCTTCAATACACTTCAACAAGTCATAAATGTTCATCAATAAACATACACATTGTTGACTTTTGTGCACAATCGAGATTTTGATGATTTCAATAAATGGATGAGTTTACAAAATGAACATCTTCAAAGACAAAGACAAAGACAACTTGACGAAAAGAGCCAAACCTTGAAGAAAGAAGAACAAGAAGATGCAAGGAGCTTAAAGTGAAGATTCAAGACCTTAGGGTATAATCATTGTAACTCTTTATTTCACATTTGACAAGTATTTGAATCACGCACTTGCATATCTTTCAAAACATGCATAAACCGTTTTAGTTTTGTTTGAAAGATTAAAATGTTTTTATAGGTTTCAAAACATCTCAATCAAACCTCCAAACTTTCATATACTTATGAGAAGTATGTCTTCAAAATTGGGTGTTTAAAAGTGGTCAAAAACCTTGTTCTTGAAAGAACCGGATCATGCTTAAGTTGAGGAGGTCGACCGGCTGTTCAAGCGGTCAACCGGTACTTCGACCGCCTCATGTAGCGGTCGACCGGTTCATGTAGCGGTCGACCGGCTCGTTTTAGCAAAAACTCCTAACGGCTAGTTTTCATGTGTGGCCTATAAATACACTTTCATTTCGTCTAAAATGATAACCCAACGACCACATATCATTTCTACTACTTGAAAAATATTCTAAACCTTCCTATTCTATATTTCTCATAGCATTCACACAAAACACACTTTCAAATCCTTGTCTTTGTGTGAATAAAGAGATTGAGCCTTCATTTTCATATTTACTTTATCAAAAGAGTTTTTGTTCTTCTATCTGCCTATCCAATAAAGGTGTTTCCTTTAGTGAGGTTGTTCACTAAAGAAGAAGCTTTGAGAGTGTATATCTCAAGCTTGGTGAGGTTGTGAGTGGTGAGTCAGAAAAACCACTTGGGAGAGTTTGAATGTTGATCACGGGAAAACACTTGTACGGTTCACTAGCACCCGGAAGCTAGTGTGTAAAGCTATTGGAGAATAGTGGAAAACCTCAAGGCTCGGTGAAGGAGCTTGAGGGGTGGATGTAGGCGGGTTTGCCGAACCACCTAAAAATACTGTGTTTGTTTCTCTTACCCTTATCTCTATTTTTAGCTCGTATTTACTCTTATTGCATATTATATACTTGTGCTAAAATAGACTTTATTTGCAAACACATCTTTGGGGGTCAATGCAGAAATTTTTTAGAAAACCAATTCACCCCCCTCTTTAGTTGCCTTAATCCTGAAACTAGGTCTCACACACATACCATTCACACATGTTCATCAATAAATTTACACATACCATCCATACATATTCATTAATAAAATACATAAGGAAATTAAAAAATTCACCCTAAAATGTATACCGAAGGCCTTTTACCATTCCCCAAAGTTGTGCAATATTCCGAGCTCGTTTTTTGGTTAACGGGCCTAAAATCCATTTAGGCCACTAAACGAGCTTTATGTTTTGAGCCCATAATTCCACTTGATTTGGACTCAAATTTGGGCTTCCCCAATTATTTTTCATGCTCTACACAACCATAAATTTATTTTTCCAGTTTGCACCTTTTTACCCTACGTTTAGTGTGCAATGTCGAAACTGCCCTTGAAACATCCAGGGGCATTTTCGACCTTTACAGACCTCGGATAACCCTGAAATTATTACTGGGGCCTAATATTATCATATAATACAAGTAAAAAAAATTTCAAGCCAAGAATCCAAGTATTTTAAGGGGTTGTTTTGAGAAATGTTGAAACTGCCCTTAGAGACATCCAGGGGCATTTTAGACCTTTACCGACCTTGGATAACCCTTAAATTTTTACTGTAACCTAATATTTTCATATAATACAAGATCACAAATTATCGTGGCAAAATTCCAAGGATTTAATTGGGTTGTTTTGAGAAATGTTGAAACTGCCCTTAGATACATCAAAGGGCATTTTAGTCTTTTAACGATCTCGGATAACCCTAAAATTTTATTGGGATATACTATGATCATATAATACAAGTAAAAAAATTTTCAGGTCAAAATGCCAAGAATTGGTTGGGGACGATTTGGGCAGTGCACTATTTTCACTAACAAGGCTGACCTATTTCATATGCTCTTTGTGTGATATGATCTGTCTCTCTATACGCATAAATCATTTATAATCTTAACATGATTTATATAGAACACCATAAGTGCAACATACTGAAATAGACAAGTCCAACAACTTATACGACTTGGTTGGTTGTCTACAATATTCTCCCAACACAACATACATCATGCAAACTACCCCTTACACGTGTGATTATCCTGAAACCCCCAGGTCAATAAGTATCTATCACCCTTACCTTAGCCTTGTGGTCTAGAATGGTTTATAGGATAATGTCTGGATGATGATAATAACCCCTGAACCAAAGAACACTTAGTGAGGGCAATAAGAGACAAATCGTGATTAAGGAAGAAAAGAGTAGACCGAGATTACCTCGGACTCTACCCCTTTTTTCCTGTCTTTCATACTTTGGTCAGCTGATATTCTCTCTTCCTTTCGCTTTCAGATAGGTTGGTAAAAGTGTTTATGATATAAATACGAGGTAGGTTCGTCTACGGCAACTAAGGCAATGAACAAATGGGTGCAACTCCCCTGGCCAATCTATATGGTCTACTATAGGCTAGACAATCATTTGAAATCTCTTAAGAACCAATCATAAAAAGCCATCAGGATCACCCATATCTCACGTATCTCTCATAAGGATTAAGCTAAATGGACGAGCCAATCACCATATACCACTTAGACATCCAGCTAAATAAGGATAAGAATGCATTGAATGCTCTTTATATGGTTAAAACACGTGGAAAATAATTATAACACATATAGTATAAAACTATATTTTTAAACATAAAACTATATCACATAAGTAAAATAAGATAGGGGTATTACAGAGTGTATAGACTTTAAGATTAATCGAGGTGCACGTAATTTGGTTCAGACACCCAGTTAAAAAAAACAATTAGTTTTTAAACCTACAGATCATGGGCTGACCCAAACAACTTGCAGCCCTTCACAAAGCTGCTTAACCGAATATGGGCTTAAACTTAGTGTTTATAAATGGACCCAACATATTGTACGCCCTGCACCACTTTACTCACTAAACTCACATAAATTTAATTTATTTCTTCTACACAAGGAAAAAGTAATCCAAATTTTTGTCGTATTTCATCCTTACCCTTTACCTTTTAAATATTGAGCTCCAAACCTGAGACGTGGAGGGGCTTTTTATAGCTTGAAATTTCCTAGAACATATGGGGGTTGGCCTGGGCTAATGGGGTCGGGCCCTATAGGCCTAGGCCAATTTATGAATAATAATAAAATAAACTACATGAATTTTTTTTTGGGGGATGCAATAGGTGGCGGCTGCCTAGGGCCGCACCCCTTGCATCCCACGAGTTGCACATTGGAGCGTATACAACTTCCTCCGCCCTCAGCCGCCTTCCACTCTTCCTTGGACTGAACTCTATGGATTCTGTCCTCCCTTTTACGCTGTGGATCTCCTCCGACCACCACCGCGCGTCGGCGCCGGCTCTGCCTCTGCTGACAACATCTTCCATCCCGTTTTGGCCAAAGTCTCCACAGACCTTTTTCCATGGCCTATGTTACGCTTTTGCCCGTTTGGGCTTGCCTCTCTGTTTAAAGCTTGCTTAGTTTTACTTGTGTGTTTTTTTAGTACTTGTAATTATAGTTGAAATTGCATGACTAGTGCTCTAAAGGAGTAGGACTGCCGACTTTGTCGTCGATCCTTCAGCTGCAGTTGCCATTGTCTTATGCGGTAGTTTGTTTCTTTCAATGGACTTTCAGGTTCATTTTCCACGGGTTTCCCGTGTTTTCACTGTCCCTCGGATCCTTTCGATTCAGGCTTCGTGCACATCACAACTGAGGACCTTTTGTCCTCCATTATAGTCACTTTACTGTTGGTCCTTAAACTAGCCGCTGACCCTTTGGGTCCTCTTTCTTGTTTTCTATATTGTAACTTTTGTTTGACTTTCAATATATAAATTAGTCGTTTCAAAAAAAAAAAAAAGAATTCTCTCAATGAATTAAAAAGATGTTCGTTTTCAGTAGAATTCTAGGATTCTTTTGAATCATAGAATTCTACAACGGAACATATTTTTTAACATCACCTAAAAACAATTTCTGCACGCATACCAATAAAGTTTAACATCACCTAAAAATTTTCAGGTAAAGAAATTCCTGACATAAAAAAATAAACAAATTTGAGGGCCAAACAAAATAAAAAAATATTTTTTTTTGCTCTGTCTCTCATCACGAGCTTAGTTCTTGACTATCACACACATGCTATGGAGTCGGTACGTAAATACAAAAAATCTCCCTAATATACCAGTACATAAAAGTATATTTTGGAAAGGCAAAATATCAAAAATAGAAGAAAATCATTAAAAAAAACCATTTTTGCTTCGTTTTTAAAGCTTCCCACTGATTATTCTTTTGAAATTCAAAATTCTAATGAGAGCAATTATGGGTTGATGTGCTCAAGGTCAAACTTAACATGTTTGTAAACCATTTTTTTATAAAAATTTTGAGAGTACTGTGAATATTAAAGTAGAATAAAATTTTTATTTGAATGTGAGAGAAGTAGTACGGAAAAGTAAAATTTTGAGTCGTGAAAAAGTAAAAATAGAGATAATTTGAGTAATTTTTTTCTTATATTTATTGTGATGAAAATAGATGATTTGATGAGAAATAAATGATTTTAATTTTTTTATTATTATTTTAATCAAAATTTTTGCATTAATTATATTTAAAATGAGAATTTTTTAACTGAGAAAATTTTGGTCAAAATTAGTTTTGCAAAAGGTGCCCTTAAAAGGCCTTTTAAGTATTAACGGACTGAACGAAAAAAAGTTCAAGACGGGACCAAAAGGGCAACTGACATTATGGGCCTGACGGATCCATTCGCAGAAGTATTAATCCATCAGATCGGTGTTCACCAAACAGTGGATTAATGCTTAATGAGCCCACAATAATCTAGTAAATGTAGCTATATATGTATCCAAAGCTTGATGTATCGATCTTATATACTGGATCCCATCATATATCGTAAATCTTATGCTTTTTTAAATAGCGATTCTCAGCTTGATATCATATTTTTATTCTCCCTAGTCTATATCCGAAATTGTATTCACGCATGACTGATTTTACACACTTTACACATTCCGTTAATTTTCTACCAAATTTTAATAAAAAATAATTTTTTTCATTGCATGAAAATGATAATTTTATCTTCATAATTTTCTTGAGGGTGACCATTTTTTACGGTAAAATCGTAGTTTTAGAAGCCAAAAAATTAATTTCCTTCAAATTTGACGAAAAAATTAACAAATGGTGTAAAGTGTTTTGAATCAAAGATGTAACGTGATAAAAATAATTATAATTGGGGGTGCAAAATGAATTTGTCCCATAATGTTAATATAATAAATTTGAATTAAATTATAATCCATATTAATTAATTGTCACTCTCATCTTTGTATATCATAAAACTCCTAATAATGGGCAACTAGTGTATATTAATGTCATAGGGAATTAGGTTCTTCTTCATACACATTGCATTTCCAGAGTTTGGAGAACTTTCTACAGATCAAACATTCTTGCCTTGTACATTTGGACATTAATTTAACTTGCTGGATATTTCTTAACTCTTGATCATTTTTAGGAATAATTATAATTATATTTTATATTATATAAGTATTTATCACTATTTCATAGTCAGTAAATTTTAAAAGTAATTAATAAATATTGCTGATGTGACAGAATTTCAGCTATCTAATTCAAAACTAAAGTATTTAATTAATGAAATTCACCTAATAGAATACCTCAAAACTTCTCGGAAGCTAAATATGAGCGCTTGGACTGGCATCAGTAAAGAAGACCTGTACTCCACAGTGGTACGGCACAAAAAGCTTCTATCTCACCCAGAGAAGATCGGTAGAGAATTTGGAGAAACGCAGATTTGAAAAGGTTAGAAGATCTCTCTTGGAATTTTTTGGTGAGGCATAGGTAGAGCCAAATGTCTGGTGATTCAGGGGGAGCTGGTAGCTAGATTATGAAGATTCACTTTAGATCTACGATACAAAAGACATATTCCGTAGCCAACTAGTAGATTTCGTTACAAGATAAGGCAAAAATTAAGGGAAGATAGCAAACAAATTAAATAGACAAGATTAATTAATATCTATTTGAAGGCACAGGGAGACAAATAGATCGAAATAAGTCCCAAACAAGTGGTAGAAGAAAATACAGAGGCAGTAATTTGATTCACGTACTAGTAGGTACGAGCTTATTTTCACACTAATTTGGGTGGCCCGATCATGAGAAAGAACTTCCTTTTGAAATGCTTGTCTTGGGATTTATCCTACACTGAGAGAGCTATGCATGTCCTATCGTACGTACAGCAACTTAAAGCGGCTAGCTAGTGATGTTCAGAATCAGGTCCTCCAGGGGAGACTCTCTGGGGTAGTGCATGACCTTGCATTAACCTTCTTTGGTGGTACTCGATAGTTAGTTCTACTTCACGTAAGATGAGGTAGTGGCTATCATTAATCTTTCTTTGCACGGTTGAGAAACCACGAGAAAGACGGGCCTCCGAACTCGCTACAATCATTAACACAATGATTAGACATAGCAGCACGTCCGACCTTGTGCCCTTTAATAAAGTCTCCATAGTCTTCAAAAGGCTTACAAGCTGGAGAACACAGTCTGGAAAATAAGCTGCCCAAAAGCTTGGCAATGCGCAACTGTAAGCAGCTTGGAGTAGTGCAAGAGCTAGCCTCCTTATATATTCGAGTCTCCTTATATATATATATTGGCGGAAGAGTACACTATGTCGGTGTCAGTCGGTGGATGTTAATTTGTGGAATTAAGCAGATATCACATCACCAAGAAAAATGATATAGTACACGCGTGATATTCCCCCACTGTTATTGGGCAAGGCAATTTGGAGCTTCTTTTCTCACTAAAAGCCAAGCCGGCCGATCTTCTGAGTTCACTATATACTATTTAGTCGAGATCCTTATACCAAAAGCAAGATTTACCTAGACCTATATAATCATCTAACTTTTTGATCCACTTAAAGAATGGATGTGCCATAATCATTTGATATGTTTTAATGTGTTTATTCTTATCTTACAATCATCAATTGGGAATATTGTATTCTCCAATCTGTTCATACGTTGGTTGTTTTCTAGTCTTGTATTTCTGTCGACGATCTACGCACCTAGCCTGCAGCTCTATAGCTTTGTTTGCTTGAAGCCAGCTGTACTCCAAATATTAGTCCACGAGTAATGTAAAGGCTATAGTTAACTTTAGAACTAGTGGAATACAAGATAAAGACTCATAGACATGGTGGGGAGGTGAAAAAAACATCATTTCATGTTGAATTTTTATGGACTTTGGATAGAGAGGATCGAATTAGCTAGCTGCTGCTAGCAATTGGGTATGTGAAAATTTAGGACTGATCATGCATGATATATATAAGACATTATATATCTACGTGGGCATGATAGGTATGATGGTAGAGAGGTCAAAATTAACAACATTTGGAGTAAACATTTATAGAAATTCAAGATTCAGATCAAAATTTTCTATAATTAGTTAGGAAATTGGCGTTTGATGAGTTGGGATTCTATTCATGCGCGATAATGGTATATTATCTACAAGGAGAGGATAGGTATGATAAAAAGGAGGTCAAACGAACATCATTTAACGGCGAGATCTATAGAATCTAGATAGAGTAGAAAAGATCTTTCCATATAGTAGTTAGCAATTTGTATTTGTCAAATGAGGATCTGTCATTCTTGACAGCACCTTATCTACATATATAGAAAAGGATCTATCAAAGCATGAATCTGCATAATGTTTGGAATGAACTTTGAACAAAGTTTCAGTTGCGTACGTTTTCCATTCATCAAGCACATGGCGCGCGCTCTGCTGGTGCCTGATTACTATGGAATATGGTTGGATTATCCTGTAAACTTGAGCATGCCCTAGATATATATATTACCTTTTCCTTGGGAAATTCTAGAAGCTTATCCTTTTCAACGTCTTCCTTTGACGGAGTAAAAATATGGTTATATATATGCCCTTTACTTTGAATGAAATTTTATTATAACTCAGGACCTCATATCTCTTAACTTTTTCAATCTCACCATTTGTTTTCCGGATTTCATGTCTGAGCATTCTCTATATCTTTTCACATGCCATTTTTTATGAAGAGTGCTACGTACCCGACCCATACCCACCTCTTACTGATGTATTTAAATATGGTTATACATGCCCTTTACTTTGTATGAAATTTCATTATAACTCAGGACCTCATCTTTCTCTTAACATTTTCAATCTTACCATTTGTTTTCCTGATTTCATGTCTGAGCTTTCTCTTTTCCCATGCCATTTTTTATGACGAGTGCTACGTACCCGACCCATAGTACCCATCTCTTACTGATGTATTTAAGTATGAGTATATGAACGGATGGAATCAGAATGACAAATTTCGGTTCCGTTTTGGTATTCACTAGAATGCAATTTTTTTGTTCCAATTCGAAATCGGAAATTCCGATTCGGCATGTAGGCTTTTTTGGATTTTTTTGGGGCCCTAACGAGCTAAAAATATTTTTTGGACCAAAATTTTTGAAAGATTTTTCAATTAATCATCATATATTAACAATAAATATAAATATTCAATCAAAATTTAGATTCTAAAATAAACATTCAAACAAATTCGGTACTCATCATATGTTATACTTTATTTTGAGCCCCATTTTTTTTTTAAAAAAATTAGAATCGAAAATTTCGGTAATTTTTAATTATTCATCATAAATTAACAATAAATGTAAAATTTTCATCCAAAATTTAGATTCTAAAATAAACATTCAAACAAATTACATATGTTATACTTTATTTTTAGCATTATTTTTATTTTATTTTTTAAAAAAACCGGAACAAGAAATTTTGGTTCCGTTTCCGATTTCAGAAATTGTCAAAAATAACTTCCATTAATTTATATAATTAGAAGTGGAACCCAAAATTCCTATTCTGATCCGAATTTTTACTCACCTTTACATGTATTTCATCAATTTATTTCATCTCTGTCAAAGCCTTCCATTAATGTTTTTTCTTCTTCTCAACAAATCTCTGTCTAGTAACGGGATAAACTTGTTCGATACAATTAATAGAGTCAACTCTTTTAGGAGCAAAACACGCGCGGTCACCCTATTTTGCAATATGCCATTCAAACTATCATATATGCATATTTTGTTAAGGTCTACTATCAAGAATATTGTATCATGCATGTAACGTATCTCATTTTTTTTCAAAGGATCGTAACGATCTTGTTAATAATCTTAACGATCATATCTTAACCGGAGCTGCACAATGAAATTATTGAAAGTCTGCAATATAAACTATAAAGTGTCAAAGTTAATAGTTTGGAGTAAAGATTGCAAAAAAGGTTGCTACTTTAGTGGTGCAAAGCATAATTCTTCAATTAGCAAATTAATATTATGATATATAACTGAGTATATTATTGCAAATAACTAATAGAATTGTGATTCAATTAGATGCAATTAATTATGGAACGTTTTGAAGCCTGTACACATTTATAAAAAAACCAATCTCGACAGAGGAAAGGTTATCAATATTCTGATTGATAAGGCTGACAAAATAAATACTATAATTAGAGGAATGAACATCAATAAAAAGAAAAAATATATATATATTAGCGACGGATTTTAAATGCCATTACGTTGCTTGGAGATGTTTTATCTTAAGCTACACCTTATCGTGTCAAAATGGTGTAATCTATTTACTGCAACCCCCCAAAACCTCAGACCCAACACTCCCAACATCCCTGAGCCAGCTACCACATAAAATGATCAGCCCAACCCCTCGACCAGTCAAGTCAAATTTCGGATACTGTCGGAGAGATCCATGATTAATTTGTTGAAGCAGGTGAACTATTGAAAATGTCAACACACCAGACATTGTGCAAACAAAGCAGCGGATTGTCTAGCTTGTTAATTGAGCCGTCTCAAAAGGGCTCTTCCTTTGTATTTCAGCAAACTCTTAATTTGAACAGGTTGCTTTTAGGGACTGATCCCCACAGTTTTTGGGCAGTGTTTGGTGGAATGAAAGGCTGTCAGTTTTGATAAAAAAAGGCCTAAAATTCCCACCTCTCCTGACCCATTAATCAAGCCCATAAACCTGATCTTCTCTAGAATTCGATTACTCCTCCGAAGCCGGCCAGACAGCTCATCCCCACCCGCCGATCCCACCAACCACTGCAAAAGATCATACACTCCCCCCGAACAAAAATCTAAAAGTTATTGGGCTAATTTTCTTAATGATCGCAGTCTCTCTCCTAGCATTAAATCATGCCCCGCAGTCACAGAGTCATGTTTGAGTTGGAGGTAGGCGGGTAGCCTACGAAGAATATCACTAGTCTCCTACCAATTATAAACACTTGCAGAAAAGAAAACCAAGCAAGGCAAGCAATGAAGCTGGGAGCCAGCAAGAGGCTGGCCAGAGTAAGACGTCCTACTCCTTCAATTGCTAAAGTTATCTTTCAATTTCAACTCTCAGCACTCTACTTAATGCAGACACTCTCTCTAGATTCTAGAGAGAGAATTCTCACCTTCCTCTAGCCCTCAATTCCACCCAAAGAAGCTAACTTCGCCTACCTTAAAAAATTCTACCGCAAATTAATTTTTTTTTAGGGGAGACACCTCTAGTTATTAATGGATTATTTGGGGACTATGAGATCCATCTCATGTTGGTAGTATGAGATGTTAACATGAAATTTATATGTCTTGAGCTCCCTTCTCCTTTAAGCTAGCTTTTAGAAGTGCCTTCTCTTAAGACATAACAAATGGTATAAATTGCTTAAACCATACCTAGCTCTTAGTTGCAATAGTGATTTGTCCCCCTTAATCTTTTTGCTCGCACTCTTGCTTTGAGATAAAACAATTTATGAGCCCAATGACAACCAGGATCTCCATTTCTGGTTGTCATTGGCAAGACAAATAAGGGAACTCGTTTTTTTACTTCTGTGTGGCATATCACACGATTGGATCGAATGTTGTACCTTTAACGGAGGCCTACTCTTGGCTCTTAAAGCCATCAAGACAAACTCTCACCTTGTTCTTTTAGAACGATACAACAGGGTAGTAAATGATACTCTCTTCCAATTAATGAATCAGATATTCTGCAAGTTTTGCTCAAATTAAATGGTGAAATTCCTAAACCAAGGGCACAGCAAATTACATCGAAGACTTCAACTATTATAGAACTCATACCTAGGGAAGAAGCTTGGAATTTACCATGGGAAAAGGCCAATTGCATAAAATGTATAAAAAATAAAAAAATGTAAACAAAAAAACATGAAAAAGCCCTAAAAGAGGCCTTTTTTTATTAAATAAAGATTTTGGGGGCCTCTCCTCCCCCCTCCCCCCGTCGACTTTGTAGAGAAAAGTTTAATTTTTATCCTCTAGGTACCCCAGCACATTAGAAAATGACATCTTCAAGGCAGTGACGAAGCTAAGGGGGCTCCCCCAACCCCTCTCAAAATGATCAGTAAAAAAAAAAAAATTCATGGGCAAAAAAACATTTTTTCAGACATTTTTTTTTTGAATTTATGCATTTTGGATTCCCTAAATTATACTATAGTGAAGCTGCTTGCCCCCCAATGTTTCAATTCTAACTTCGTCCCTGTATCAAGCTGCTCTTGTCGGTCAATGTTAGTATTTGAAAAGCAAAACTGCTCTCGTCATTAAAGCCAATTCATTACAGAACTTAAGGCTATATCCGTCTTACATTCAACTGATCCCTACTTATAAACCTAGCTCAGAACAAGGATTCCTCATAAAATTGGATATATATTAATTAGACACTGTAACAAACATCATATTATTCTCTCTCCCTCTCCAATTAGCTATGCCTTGCTTGTAAAGTGCCTAAGTTTGTCTCGTGGACATCCTCGTGTAATCCAGATAGGCAATCCCCCATTCCCTCTTTCCCCTAGTGTTGTCTTGTCCCCTTTATCAGTACTTGTGCACCGGAATTGCGCGCGCACTTATATATATATACACCAAAACGCTCACCATATTATTTCACTCCATTTCTGTGTGTTGGTTATTTTAATTTCAGATAACTAAACAGCACGCAATGAATCATTACAAAAGTGGGTCCGTGGAGCTGATCAGTGTAGTACCATGGCGACAAGATTTTCTGAGAGAACCCGAAAAAAAAAACACAAAAAAGACAGAGACCGACACTCGTGGTCTTTCAAGTGCCATTGTTTGCTTCAGTTGGATGTTTCCTTTGATAACCTAATTCCCTTGAGAATCTTGAATTTTTCTCCTCGTGTTAAATCAAAGGCGCCGAAAGTTAGGAGATTATGTCTACTCCACAATCAAATCTTCTGCCAATCATGATAAACAAGAAAATTCTAATGTAGACTTACGTACGTTGGAGGATTAATTAGGTATGTAAAACATTATGGCCAAATTTTGCCACAAGTACATATACACGTATACACAGTGGCTGCTCGAATATGCGAGATATATATGATGTTTAACACGTGAGGTAAAGTGTCTGGTTAGACAATGGATTGGGCTCGTATTTGTTAAAAATGAGTGCAGAAGTTTGTCGTATACGATCTATGAGAAAGAAAACAAAAATTACTGCACTTATTGATGATATTCAAGAGAGAGATGTTCTTGAGCATTTCAGTTTGCTTACTGAATTAGTGCAAAGTTGAGCTCATTGATCGTAGCTAATAACCCAATTAGGTCCCAAGCGGATAGTAGTTAAGCCAATTAATTACCTCGAATTAGACAAGTAGAACAATAATGCAAATTAAAGCTCGAATGGTATGACGAAAGATTCATATGCCGTCGCTAACTATATATAGGTCATTTTTCTCCAACTAGGGAGTTATCCAATCCTTGGGAGACTCGTATGGCTAAACATTCAGGCACAAAAGCCTGCCAAAAAGCTATCAAGTTGCGATGGAGCTCAAGCTTGATCTTATCCAAAGTTGGGTCATGTTAATGGAGGTCAAATAGCTTCATTTCTTTTTTGGACAATTACCCGGCCACTAGCTAGTAACGAAACTGCAGCATCCGTTTCTTAACAAATTGTATTGGGATCATAAGCTTCAAGATGGGAAATATGAAATATTAAATGTAAAACTGAAAGCAAACAAGAAAGAATCGCTCGCTGATCTTGCATCAACTAATTAAGGCAAGTCTTGGGAAAATTGGCCGTAATTCATGGGTCATTGGAAAAGTTGCCTATAAATCGTAGACGTGGAGCTCATTTGGCCAAATATAGAGAGCTTATTTTTAGGTTAAATATACTTTGCACTCTTTAATTTTGGAGTATTGACCCTTTGCACCTCGATTTATTATTTTTAGGAGAATTTATTTTGCACCCCTGAACTTTAGGATCATTTCTAAGTTGCACCCACTTTTATTGATTTCGTTAGATTAATACTCTAAAGTTTATATTTATGTTTATTTCCACGTGCCGTCCACGTGAGAACTTAAAGTTTTCCTTTCCTTTTTTGTCCTAATCTCCTTCAGTGTTCTCTCCATCCACGCTTTTCTCCACATACATGGGAACAAAGTCACCCTTCAAGAATTTCGACGTACCAGTGCCGAGCTCATCGTGATGATAATAAAGAGGCTGTGCGTAATCTGCAGTTGGGGCATAGGCTTTAACCTTTGGTGAGGTTGACGTCGCGTATGTAGCGCTTCCTCTGGGCAAGCCACTCAACATGCGTTTCCAATAGCTCTGCACCTTATTTCACATTTACAGGAATTAGAAATCAAGACTAAATTATATATACTTGAGCAAGAAAGCAAAAACGATATTAGCTAGAAAGCAGGGACCACCTACCATGTACCTAGAGGCCGTGATCGGCAACAGAGAGAGGGTGAGAGTTAGAAAAAAGAAACCAGACTTATGCCTTAGTGAGTTGCGGAACTTCGCAACCAAGATAATTCTCAGCTTCCTTGCTTGTTACCACTGCTACCGGATGCCACTCTAGCGACGTTTAGGATGACAGATATATGGCAATAATGTTCTCAGGAAATCAAAATAAAAGAGTAGAAAAGATGGAATGTTGCACAAAGAATCTACTCTGTTTTCTTCCAATCTTTTCATACTATACAGAGTAATTCACTTGCTTTCGGCGCTAGTGTTACGATTGCGTCTGCAACGGAGGGGAAGATATTGTCATCGCCAATTAAGTGTGCGAAGTTGGATGCCTACAGCTTTTCAATCACCGTTGGAGATGGGTTTGCTAAAACAATATGCGGAAACACGCACACACTAAATTATATATAAGTGTGCGAAGAGTATGCTTATTGGGGTGGGAGGGACATGGGTTTAAAAACACAGGATTGATGGCAAGAATTGTGGAAGATCTTGAACAAATATCATATAGGTGTCTAAACAACATTGATCATCACGGTATATGAAGTCTTTAAGTTCCAAGAGTTCTACTTAATTACCTGAATCTCTCTGCGTTGAAGAGATTTATGTAATTCTTCGCAGGAATGGATGCCACTAGTATCAATATCAGTAACAGCTGCAAGGAATGCAGTGGACAAGATAAATATTTTGTTTTCGGAACTTCAAGAATCCATTTTCGGACCAAATACAAAATTACTACAAATTTCATACGTGACATCTCAATGACAAGATACTGGATCCTGGGAAGATTTTATTATAATTAAGGTCATTTTCAAAATTCAGCAGCTAGCAGTACTAAATATTATGGAAAAGTAAATACGTACCTCTACTTGATGTAGTTGGAGTTGGAAAAGTAAATTGCAGAATCAACTCTAATGATGACAATGCCGGAAACAGTTGTTCCTTTGGGATATTGATTGATGTTCCTGTAAACATTCGTCTCTGGCAGCTTCCCAAGTACTGCCGCCCGTGGCCTTGTAACTTCCGGGAAAACCAGTTGTTCCATTCACTACAATCTATGTTATGCCACCTACCGCTGTACCCTGCCAAATGTTTTGAGAATTAATCCTATAGTGCCATAGAATACAAACAAATTGTGACGTTATACCACTCGACTAGAGCAAGCTTCAGTTTGACGCGGTTCTGTTGCTCCACCTATTCTGTGAGATCCGCCAACAGACATTGACGCGGAGGGAGGAGAGGAGGTGGCGGGCAATGAGTGCTTACACCACTAGACAAGGAATGGAGTCGCGCTTTTTAGACTGGTTCTTGCAATTGATCTTAAGGGAAAAAGGGACAATCCAAACGGTAAGTTGTCATGTGGACGACATATGATTAGTTTACCGTGAGAAGTAACGGCAATTTGAGGTCCAGGGTGGAAATCAACGTAAATATAAACTTTAGAGTACTAATCTAACTAAATCGATAAAAATGGGTGCAACTTAGAAATGACCCCAAAGTTCAGGGGTGCAAAGTGAACTTTCCCCAAAGTTCAGAGGTGCAAAGTAAACTTTCCCCTTATTTTTATTACATTGTACCCACCAACTAATGATTTCAAACACTTTGCATCCACCCTTAAATTTTTTTATTAATTTAGACGGAAAATGATTTTTTGACGTGTGAAATGAAAATTTTGTCTCCATATATTTTTTTGCAGTAATCATTTTATAAAGGTAAAATTTTAATTTTCGAGACAAAAATAAATTTTCGTCTAAATTAACGAAAAATTTTATTTAGAAATGTAAAATTTCTGAAATTAATAGTTAATGTGTATAATATAACAAAAATAATAAATCGAGATATAAAGTATTAACATCCTAAAATTAAAGATTACAGAGTGTATATAAACCCTTATATTTCGAGCACCACATCCCGTCGCTCATAATTGTCCTTTACGCTAGTTTGAAAGCAAATGTCTGCACGGGCGCCGTTATTGGTCTGTTCGGTAAATGTACTAGGCCGGTTGTATTTTAGATAAAGTACGCCCGTGTCAATTTCTTTCCTTTGGACATCATTATGTTGTTGGGGATAGATCTTGAGCCACCAACGATGCATGGAATGAGTGACTAATACATATTGAAAACATTTCACAGAGAAGCTGTATTATTTCATAAAAAAGAAGATGAGAGAAGCTGTATTAAGTACCTGGCAAATTAACTAGCGATAGGAGGAAAATGAAAGGGACAAGAGAAGACAACATCTTGGGAGGTTGAGCTGAAATCCACTTCCCAAAGTCAACGGTCACTCAACCCACTCTCCATGATACATGACCCTTAACATGTTGAAGTTTATTGTTTATAAATGTAAGTTCTATTTACTATTACAAAAGTGAGAATTTATCTACATATTTTGGCATAAATATAGTACAGTATATGACTCTATTTATATTTGACTATGGTTGTTTCACTAAAAAAATACAGGTCTTTTACGACGATCTTTGGAGCAGCGGTCGCAAAAAAAAGTCGCTACAAACCAGTGACCACCGCTACAGACCCACTTTAATGACGTTTTTTAAAAAACGTCGCTAAAAGGTTTGCCTATAGCAGCGGTCTTTGTATGGACCACTGCTATAGACCCCCTTTAGCAGCGGTCGGGGATCGCTGCTATCGACCAACTTTAGCGGCGTTTCGTTTCAAAACGCCACTAAAAGTTTTACATATAGCAACATTTTTTTTAAAACGCTGCTAAAGATGTATCTATAACAACGTTTGTAAATTTTGTTGACACAAACGCTGCTTTAGGTATAAGTGCAAAAAAAATTATTTAATGTAAAAAATTATTTTATATATTATTATATTCCTTTTAATATATAATTTTATTTTGTCATGTATTTGAAATTTTTTATTTTAAAGGATCTATTTAATAAAATATAAAATTGGAAGGAGTGTTGTGAAAATTGAAGTTGTTATATGATATATTTTAAATTATAATCCATGGTTGTGATGGTAATTGCATATTTATTCACTAAATCTAAGTAGTTTAGAAAACATTTATTATCATACTTATAATGAACATATATATTTTGAATAATTAGTAATATAATACTATTTAATTAGTACATATTATTTAATTTCAAACAAAAATATATAAGTATACAAACACATAACATATCATGCAATGTTATATAGAAAGTATTATACTTTTAAATTATAAGTATTATATATTATTAATACCAACTTATTTTAATTAAGATTATTATACTAGTTATAAAAAGAGTGTAAATAATATGCTATGTTTTTAATATTAAGTATAAACGTTGACACGTTACTACTGATTTTAATTTTCTGAAATCAAATAACTACAAAATATAACTTAGTATTAAAAAAATTGAAAAACTACAAATTAGAAAATGTGTTAAGAATATTTTTTATATGGGCCACTCCTCTTATAATCAGCCCACCCCCCTCAGACCCAGCCCGCCCCCCTCATGCGCCCAGGCCCCCAGCCCCAAAGATCCAGGCCTATTCCCCTAGCGAAATCTCCCCCCCTTTCAATTTTTCCCGATTCCCCTTTCTCACTCTCACTCTTCTCCCCCTCCCGACGCTGGCTTTTGTCCCTCTCTCCTCCTCACTCTGTTACCACAGAACACCAGCCGCTAGCCCTTTCTCTGCTCCTCTGGACCTCCACAAAACTGAATGTCGGTCGTCAGACTATCGATTCACCCCTCTCCTCTCAGTTCCTCCATGCCTGACTGTCGATTCTCCCCTCTCCTCTCACTCTCTCTTTCTCTCAGCTCACTCCCTCACCTCTAAGGACTTAGCAGCTCAACTCCTCAACGCCGGTCTTAGCTCCAGTTTCGCCTCAACACGCTGGGTCGACTGTCTCTCCAAAATCTCCAACTTCCCACTGTGGCACTGTCCGTTTCCAAGTGAGTCTCTTTCTCTCTCTCCCTCCCCCCTCGATGTCTTTTCTCGCACTTCCCACTGTGTAAGCATCGAAAATGTTGGACACGCCTATGGTGGCTAAGGCCCCGTTCTCAACATCCACGACATTAGCGTTCCACCACTCTCCTGCAATTACATTCATTTTATTAATGATTGGTTACTAATCAATTGATGATACGTGAATTAGGAATGAAGAGCTTGTTATAGTACTTTATATCGTGATTTTATAATCTTTTAGCTATAACTTGCAGACTATTCAGCATTTATCTGGTTTTAGGATAACTTTTGTTTCGCTATGTGTAGGAATGGTGCTCAAGTTTCATATGCTTTTCATTCTGAGCGGAAGTTGCATCCTGAGAAATTTAAGAACCAGTTGATTAATCAGGTACTGCTCTTCAAGTTTTACACTTGAAATGGAAATGAGAATCTCTCTCTCTCTTCCCCATTGTTTGTTAGCTTATTATATTATACTTTTGACAAAAAAAACTTTTAGAACGAAAAAACATCAATATTTTTATACACAATCCCGTCTAGGTTTTAATGTCAGTAAGAGCTGTTAACATCAGTTTCTTTTCCATATATATATACTAAGCTCCTTTGAATTCACAAAGATGATTAGGTGGCTTGATGAAGAATATTGATAAGGTAATTGTTGGAGGTGAAGTATTGTAGTGATTTTTCTAAGAAAAAGTTGACTTGCCACTGTTGGTATGTATGGATGTGCTTCGTGCTATGCATAATTGCATTGAACAGCTGCAAGATGGAACGAGCTTGTTTAATACAGTGATATGTTTACCAAGTTCATAATAATATATATCGTCTATGAAATACAGGGACATGCAAATCATTGCTGGGTAGAAACAGTTTTTAAGCTTCATTATAGTTTCCTTTTCTGAGTTTGGTAGAGTTACTCCACTTGTTTGGTGATTTTATGATCAGTGAATTAGCATTTTTTTGCTTTATTAGATGTCAATGATTGATTGGGGAATTTAAGTTCTATGCTAAATCTAGAAGCCAGTCATGATGGATGTGTTGATTCTATCTGCACTATCTTTTTACCTAAAGTTTCAGAAGCTTCGATGAGTTTATATTGTATTATGACAAAGTTTAAATAGTTCTTTTGCCTTTTGAGGGCTTGCCTGATTGGCCACTAGTATTTAAATGAGTTTATTGTGTTTTGTGTATACTTTTGTGAGCAAAGTTATTACTGTAAAATAAGCCAATTCATAAAGTGGCAGTTATTAGAATTGAAGGAATTAATTAAATGAATTCTTAAAATTGATGCTTTACATTTCCTTGAAAAGGTTTGCTGAGTTTATTTTCAAAGTACTGTTTGCACTCTTGATTTTGTGCCAGTTATCTATTTCTATACCTAACTTCTTAGTCATTTTTCTCCCACCATGGTTTGGAGCATTTACAGGTATAAGTTTCAAGATCATTATGTTATTTTTTTCGTTCTATCATTATGATATTTTGTGTGCTTGTTTTGAAGCTTAGAAACTGATTCGAATACATTTTCAGATTTGCTTGTTGTTCCTAATTAAGAGTTAATAGGTGACTTGCTGATAAATATTTACTCTTTCATAGGTCAGTGGTATTTTGATTCTTGAATATCAATTACTATTATTATTGTTGTTGGTTTCTGTTGGAGATTGGAGTTTGTGGTTTTTGTTGGAAGGCGGAAGGCAAGGCTAAATATTACTTGTTGTTGGTTCTGTGGAGTTTATTGGAGATCAGAGGGGTTTGTGGTTTCTGTTGGAGATTAGAGTCGTGGTTTTGGTTGGAAGGCGGAGGGCAGAGCTAACTATTACTTGTTGTTGGTTCTATAGAGTTTATTGGAGATTGGAGGGGTAACTGTTATCTGTTGTTGGTTTTGTGGTTTTTGTTGGAGATTGGAGGACAAAGTTTGTGTTGTTTAATGTTTAATGTTTGTTTGTTGATATATGTTTATCTTTATTTTTATTTAAATTTTGAGATCACTTCTTGGTGTATACCTCTACACTGACGTTGGAGGTCTAACCTGAGGTGAAACGAAGCAAGTCTTCTTTATGGAGGGATCTTAAGTTGAATAGTGATTATTTAATGTTAGTTTTATTAGTTAATGTTAGTTTTTATTTATTTATGTTAGATTATAACAAAATCTTGATAACATGTGATGAACATTAAAATGATACATAGCTTTTTTGTTGCATTTCATATAGCTTTTATTAGCGCTCATGGACAAGAGTTTGATGAATAAGAAGCGCGGGACAAGAGAATATGTATTGAGAGTCAATGAGTTTTTAAGTTTTGCATCTAAGAGTATAGATAGTGATGGGAGAATTGTTGCCCTTGTGTAAAATGCGTCAGTTACAATAGGTATAACATATGTACAGTACATGACCATTTGGTCCAATATGGGATGTCTGCGGGTAACAACTATTGGTTTGCGCATGATGAATCGCAAGATAGGGCAATATCTATTAGTCATTCTATTTTTGTGGAAGAGAGTCAAATGTGTCAAACATCAACTGGGATGCATGAACTATTACATGAGGTATTTTCATGTGAACTGGAAAGAGAAACTCATGATGTACGGGAAGAAAGAGAATATCGTAATGATACGACTTCAAAATTTTATGAAATGCTTAAAGATGCAGACGATCTTTTGTTTGAAGGATGCACAAAATTTAGTAAGCTAACTGCTGTTGTACAATTATATCATTTGAAGTGTATGAGAGGGTGGAGTAATACCTCTTTTGACTCCAAACACTGGGTCATATGCTTCCTGCAGGTGCTAAATTGCCAAAGGAAACTTATGAATTTAAAAAGTATATGAAAAAGTTAGGCCTTGGATATGAAAAGATCTTTGTTTGTCCAAATGGTTGTATGTTGTTTTGGAATGAGAATGAGAAGGTGAAAGTTTGTTCAAAGTGCGGAGCATCAAAATGGAAGGACAATGGGGTGAGAAATAATTTATCACAGAATGAAGGTGGATTATCCAAGAGATCCAAGAGAAAATAGGCTAATGTTTTGCGGTGGTTTCCTGAAAGCAGCGATTACAGAGGCTATTCATGTCCTTAAAAACTGCTATTCATTTGAAATGACATCGTGATGGCCAAATAAATGATGGGTTGTTATGGCATCCGACCGATGGTCTAGCTTGTAAGACATTTGATTCTCAGTATGCTAATTTTACTTTTGATCCTCATAATGTCAGGCTTGGATTAACAGCGGATGAGTTCAATCTTTTTGGGAACATGAGTACTAGTCGTAGTACATGACCAATGATATTGGTACCATATAACATGCCTCCTTGAATGTGCATCTTTAATGTTGTCATTGCTTATTCATGGACCCAAATCTTCTTCTTTCAAGATAAATGTATATCTAGAGCCCTTGATATTTGAGTTAAAAGATTTGTGGGATGTTGGGTTAGATACTTGTGACATTGCTTCGAAAGATATGTTTAAGATATGTGCGGCATTGATGTGGACAATTAACAATTTTCCTGCATATGGTGACCTCTCTGGATGGAGTACAAAAGGATGTCTTGCATGTTCATGTTGTATGTTTCAGACTTGTTCACTGTGGTTGGATAATGACAAGAAATTTTGCTACATAGGGCATAGACAATTCTTACCATTAAATCATAGGTGGAGAAGAGATCATAAATCATTTGACAATACTTATGAAATGGCTCCACCGCCCAGTTTGCTGACCGGTGATGACATTTTGATGGAACTAGAGGGCATTGAACATTTTGAGTCAAGTGTACGGAATAAACAAAGTATTTTCTTTACGTTGCCTTATTGGGAGGATAATATGTTACTCCATAATCTAGATGTAATTCATATAGAGAAGAACATAGTTGACAACATATTGATACATTGTTAAATGTGGATGAGAAGACAAAAGATAACTATAAGGCACGTCTTGACTTACAAAGCATGAGAATAAGACATGATCTTCATCCAAAGACCACTCCCGTAGGACATGTGTATTTGCCTACAACTTGCTTCTCAATGACTCGCGAGGAGAAAAAAGGCTTCCTAAAAGTGATAAAGAATGTGAAAGTGTCGGATGGCCTATCACGTTGTGTCAAGATTCAACAACGTAATATCATCGGTTTGAAGAGTCGTGACTATCACATCTTGATGCAACATTTGATGCCCATTGCCATACGAAGATCGTTAGCAAACAATATTTGTTCTTTTTTAATCAAATTGTCATGTTTCTTTAGGCAAATTTGTTCCAAAACACTACGATTAGAAGACCTAGATCGACTTGAGGCTCAAAATCCTATAACTTTGTATAAACTTGAAAGGATATTTCTGCCTTCTTTTTGTACTGTTATGCAGAATGTAAGATGGGTGGATCGGTCCAACTTCGTTGGATGTATCCTATAGAGAGGTAATATTAGTTATATCAATATGTTACGTACGTTTCTTTGCATATGTGTGTTATTGTTTGAAATGTAATATTGTTGGTGTAGGTGCATGCATCGTTTCAAATATTATGTTCGCAATACAACCACACTTGAAGGCTATATTCCTGAAGGATACATCGCAGATGAATGCTTAAGTTTTTGTTTAAAATATTTAGAATCAATTCCAACGATCTTTAGTAGATCCCCTAGAAGTGTAGACGATACTATGGGAGGAATCTCTTATGTTCTTTTTAATTACGATGAGTTAGTCCAAATTCGCATGTAAGTGATGTTAAACATATAAATTTTTCATTGAGAAGTTATATCCAATATAATTAAGTTTTAGTTCTACTGTTCAT
Organism: Myrica gale; assembly: GCA_963930655.1. NCBI lineage: Eukaryota > Viridiplantae > Streptophyta > Magnoliopsida > Fagales > Myricaceae > Myrica > Myrica gale. The sequence goes on along the minus strand of OZ005620.1, from coordinate 8,015,654 downwards.
GCAGAATGCATAAGGATCGATTGAAGACAAGCAACCGTAGGAGTCGACCCACATATTATGTCATCGATAAGATGCATAGGGATGAATTTTGTGACTGGTTTGGAGACTATGATTGTCTTATGTTTAAAATATTTTGCATTGCTTGGTTACTTTAAAACTTATAAATAGTGTTAATCTTGAGTTGTTGTCCGAGGAAAACAGATTCAAAATATGGACGATGCAAGGAAGCGTGAACTTCCAAAGAGGGTTCTATGTATTGCTAAAGGCCCAAACCCCAAATCTAAATCATTCAGTTGATACGTACTTAATGGTATGAAGTTCCGTACAAAAGAGAATGAAATAGGCAAAACAACTCAAAATAGTGGAGTTCGTGTGACTGTTGAAGGGGGCACCATATATTACGGGCAAATTACAAGTATCATTGAGTTAAACTATTTTGATTCAGAACGTTTTGTACTATTCAAATGTGATTGGATTGACACAGCTATTGGTAGGGGATATAAAGTTGATGAGTTTGGATTCAAACTTGTTAATTTTTCGCGTTTAGTGCATACTATGTATATGATGAAAGACATCCAAATTGGAAGTAGTTGTCAAGACTAAACCAAGAGATGTGTTTGATGCTGGTAATGGTGAGATGTTTGATGACGAGGTAGATAACTATTGCGAGAATGAGCCTTACAATTTCAACATTGAGCAAGTCCCTGAGAATGTACAAGCTAATTTGACGTGGTTTAGAAATGATGTGGAAGGGACAACACTAGATATACCTCAGGACGTACCTATGGTATGTGATTTTCACGATCTGTTTAACAAGTAAATTATCTATTTAGAAAGAATATTATCTCTCTGTGTAATACATTTCTTTTGGACATGCATTACAATCACTGTCATTTCTTTTGGAATTATGCTATATTGGTGGTTGTTTTGTTTAAGCATATGTTTTGTTTTGGGGTTGGATTTTATATTGAAATCACTATCATGCATGACTGAATAAAATACGAAAGTGTTAGTAAGCTAGCATAAACATTCAGCAAAAGAAATGCAAAGAAATGGATGTAGGATATGGTCAGTGGTATTTTGATTTTCAAATATCGATTACTATAGTTTTTGTGTAGGTACAATGACGAGGAAGAGGTTCAGGACTATATGCTTATCATCACATCAAGCTACTCTAGCTATGCCACCATCGCAATAAGCTACGGTACCATCGTTCGAAGATGAATATTCGAACGATGACGAAACACTTGGTATGTTAATAACCAAAATAGTGATAATTTTAGTTATTTATTTGTGAATTTAATTTCACATGTTAAATGTGCAGATAATACTCGAGTTGGTAAAGTGCGTGGTGGAATGCGCATGGCTTAGGTGTGGAATTTAAAAGAGGGCGAATGGATTCCCACCCAGTTCAATGAGAATGAACAGCCTCTAGGTACTGAAGGAGGCATTTTTGCCCAATTCACCGGCAGTATTGTCCATGTTCCTAATCAAATCCTTCTAGATGTTGTAGATTGGCGTAGAGTCCATACGACAATAAAGAAGGATTGTTGGACACATATGACGGTATACATTATTTTATTTAAGCACTTGAAATGCACTTATATAAGTTTAATAATTTACTCACCTAACTCTTGTGGTATATTTTGCAGAAGCGATTTACAATCCCCGAGGGTCCATTGAGGGATGTAGTGAAACATTGGTTCCTAAAAAATCTTGGTGAAAAATGGAGAAATTACAAATGTATTTTGAAGACTAAATATTTCAATGAGGCCTTTACCCCCTCAATATGTGAAAAGTAAAGCTTCAACAGATGTTAATTTGGAGCAATTTTGCAAGTTAGTCAATTTTTGGTATTCTAAAGCAGGACGGGTATGACATTATTTCTTTGTATTATGAATTTCATGAATATTGCTTCATTATTAATTTATAATGTCTTGGTATTAATTTAGCGTCGAAGTGAAACCGGGAAACAAAGTTGATCACTGCAGACATCGGTGCAAACTGCAGGATCTCGGAGCTTTGCACGTCATTCTCATGAGATGGTACATAGTACTCAATTAGTTTGTTTACTAGTATAGTTGTTATTATTAGGATTCTTATAAGTAGTTGTTATTATTAGGATTCTTATAAGTAGTTGTTATTATTAGGATTCTTATAAGTAATTTACAATTTCATCATTTCATATGGTGTTTGTGATGTAGGAAAAAGAGAAACAAGTTATAATTGATCGAGCATAGCTATATAAAGCGGTCCATTCACGTTCTGAAGGGTCTCCAATGAATCCAGATATAGCAGAGAAAATAACACGTCACTATTACATTAAATTTTGATTTGAATGTGCAAATGACCAATCATAATTTAACTGTATGTTCTATTCTTTCAGAGGCGAATGGAGGAGACTCAATTGAATGATCCAATAATTTCACAAGCCTTGAGCCAATCTAGAATGGGTGGCAACATCAGTTGGTCACCATCTAACCGCTATGCACAAGTGATTGGTCCAGAATGATATGGTCGCATTCGCGGCGTTGGACTGGGACCAACTCCTTCATCTCATCCTACCAACACCAGCAGAATATCCACTCAGCCTACATCCTCTAATAACGAGGAAATAGTGGAAATTCGGGATAAAATGAAGACTATGGTGTCTATAATTTCATCGCTTCAATCTACAATCAAAATGATGGCTAAAGCCTGGGAAGAAATTTTAGTTACTTACCCTCACATAATCACTATCGATTCTATTTATGTATTTTTCTAGTTAATTGTTTGTTTAACTTTTATAGGAACAACGCGAAAACCAAAATGTTGTCAATTCTAATCCAGCCCAGGTTCCACCATCAATTCATGGATCATCTCATGCAAGCCGGAAAACGTTTCATGGTAAGATACTAACATAAATGAAGATTGTCATTAATTTGATTTTGCGTGTACTATACTCTTGTGTTTGTATTTATTTATTTTTATCTTTGTTCATGCCATTATTGTTTGTTAATTTCCAATATGGCAATTGCAGACAATGTTGATGGTGTTGGTGGTAATACAGATGATGCAAATAATACTGAAGCAGATGGTGCTAGTGCAGGTGCTGAAGATTAAAGTTATTGTTATTTGTTGTTAAATGTCATTACTTGCTAGTTTTTAGACTACAGAGAAACTTTTAGAACTTATTTGTGTTTGTTTCAAAACTTGTAAGACGTGGTTATTTAGGTTGCGTTTGCGTCCTAAAATTTTACACACTCTAAAATTTTAACACAATAAAAAATTACAATATAATCACTCTCTCCCCCATCAAATCACTACTATTCACTACAAAAAATATAAAAAATTACCTCTCTCTTCACTTTTTCACTAAACCAAATACCTAAAATTTTAACAACACTAAAATTTTACAACACAAACACACCCTTAGTCAATGATAAAATATACTTTATTTTATTACACTTTTCTATTATAGCGTTTTTAATACTGACATAGTGGAGTTTTAAAACGCTGGAAGAAAATAAAAACAATAAAAATAATAAAACGTTGGCATAGACCCTTTAGCGGCGGTCGAAAAAATGCTGTTAAAGACATGTAGCAGCGTTTCAAGAAACACTGCAAAAAAAAATCCTCTTCGGGTCTATAGTGGCGGTCCGCTTCTATAGAACTTCGGGTCTATAGACCCGAGGGCTTCACTAGCGGTTGTGAAAACCGCCGCTAAAAAACTGCTGCTAATGATTTAACAACGTTTTCTGACATATGCTAAAGGTCGATTTGTTTGTAGTGTTTTGGATACTTTTAAGACGGCAAATTATGTTGGGAAGATAAAATGTGAGTCTAAATTAGTTAAATATAATTGGTAGAATCTAATTAGTTGTCGCATTAGGATAACTAAAAGTAGCAGCAAGTATTATGATGATATATTTGGATCATTTAAATTAATATTTTATTTTTAATAATAATAATTTGGAGTTCAGCTATGAGTATCACATGATTCGAAAAAAGCAAAAAGTTATCGATTAATGAAGAATGAATATTCTTCAAGCAGGCATAGTTTTTTTATTGACACATGGTGTCCAATAGAGACTAGACTACAGGCTTTTAAGGAAAGAACAATTAGAGGCTGTCTCATTCTCCACAGTCGTGTCAGTGGAGCACCACTTTAGTTACTACTAAGAAACCATTGTGCATTGTGGGATTCGCTGATTCTGGCCGTCCAATGGTAACAAGAGGAGCAGAAAGATAGAAGCAATAAACTCTATTTGTCTTGCCGCCCATATTATTCTATGACCGCCCATTGTGCATTGTGGGATTCGCTGATTATATGAAGGTTTCTTGAACCATGTAAGTGTACTAAATGGAGGCTGGTAATGCATTTAATTTAAATACAGTGCAGCTGGTAATTACAACGTTTTGGGAGTACTGGGCTTCTGCTCAGTTTGTCCTGAAATTGGACGATTCTTTGTTGCCCAAACTGCTGTAGATTTTTCGGATACCGTCCCTTCTGTATATATATATATGAAGCGATGTTGACCCCAAACAAGCAGTAGATTAATGTCTACTAGCTGTTATAGGTGGAAGAACGATATCTGCAATTACCACTCTCGAGTTTCTGCAACAGCAATTTTATTTTTATTTTGTTAAATGCAACAGAAATTTTCTTGTAAGATGAATTTTCATTTGAACTTTGGAAGATTTTGTGTAATGTCTCCCCATGATCGGTAGTCAATCATTAAGCAGGTTACACTTTGTTTGAACTCATTGATGCACATGCACTATACATCATAAGAGCCAGAGCAAAGAGTTTTGCCCCTAGTTCTTGGTTGAGATGATGTAAGGGTAGGTAAATATCGCTCATAGATAGGAGTCCAAGGTACAATTTTTGACTCGCAAGAGGAAAGAAATTAGCGAAAGGAGGAAAAGAAAAAGAATCCACCAAGCTTTTGCATGAACTACACGCTTTGCCGGCAGAGGTGAGTTAGAGATCAGTGATGTCGTGGATCAGGCCCTCCAGGACTTCGTCGCTTGGACTCGAAAGGCCTTCCTGCTTGTCTTGCACTACTAGCCTTAAGCCCCTCTCTGACGCTATGTATCAGTGCCCTGTTGCCCTTGTTTGAAAATGCTGGAGGAGAACGAGCTTTGGAAGTCGAAACTGAACACAAAACTAGAGAAAGGCATAAGCAGAATTTAAGGCTCGCCATGTAATTGGTCACTTTCTTTTCAAAGTTGGCTTTCGAAACTGCTCGGCGCCCTAGTGATTCCATATGTCGGGAACTGGTATGTATATATACACCTCGGCTGCCCTTATTTATCGCACTAAAATTCAAGTAGGTCTGTACGGTGCATTGAGGTTTCTTTTCTGATGGAGAAAGTATCTTCCTTTCTACCTTTTCTGCATGGAGGATTATTTGTCATGACTTTCCTCTTTTCGGACTCTATTTAGGTTCTAATCATTCCAAGTCAGGAAGTGACAACATATCTGAACAAACTTCTATAATTTTCCTTTTTGCTTTTTCTTCTTTTCAAACTTTCTCTCGTGATGCCATAATTTGATCAGAAAGGAGTATGAGAACCCGGCATCAACCTTGATAATCAGTTGCCTTTTTTTGTTTCTCTTTACAACCTTTTGAGCTTTGTCGTGGCATTTATTCGGCTTTTGCTTTTCCTCAAAAACAAAAAAAGTCATGTTCACACATGTCTTTTCTTGTTCTTGTTTTCTTTTCTTTCGTTTTTGCCCCTTGGCAAGCAATACGTAATAGTATATATGTGGTCCAAAGCGTATATTGGGTCCATAACGAAGAGGGAAAAAGCCTTGTTTATATAAATAGCATATCTTGTGGCCTATGGTTTATAAAACCACGGGCCACTGTATATGCTAAGTATTACTTAAAAAGAAAAGATCTACCAAGGGTGCTTGTATATCTATAAATTAATATGTATACCACTACGTTAATAGTCATTGTGTGGATCTCCAGCCGAGATCTCGTATCTCAAAAGCGAGAGAAACGTCAGCCACTCTTTCCTTTTTTACGTTTCGATGAAGTGTGGCAACATGGGGACAAAAAAAGGAAATCATATCCACTTGTTCTGATCTAAGAAAATAAGCTCATGAGTTTAGTATCACTTCACAATCGAGGAACAGAAGAAGATTTTCATCTCCAAGTTTAACCTAACAGCTATAACTCACTTATTTTTTAGTGAAAAACAGTCTCGAACCAAAATTTTCAACACACGATGGCTCTCTTTGTAAAGTTGGTGATCCAGCATATCTTCGAGTACGCTTGCCATGTTACGACTTCACTCTAGTCACCAACCCTGCCTTCAGCATTCTCTTCCTTGTGTTTAATGTAACGACTTCAAGCATGACCAACTACGTACGGCCAATAGAATTCACAAACGATTGCAACCTTTTGTTCAGGCGTTGTAACATGTGTGTCTCGTATAGGGCACAAGAGAAACGATGATTTGGCGTCATCCTCACCTTACTCCGACTTATGATCGATAGTTCGTCTCAAGGTTTCAAACTCCTCATACAAGTGCCAGAAAATACTAACAAGAACGTATCTTTTTGAGCCTAAAACCTAATTATCATCTTTCAACCTCAGAAGTGCTTAAATGCAACGTAAACGTAAAGCGGAAAGTACGTCTCAATTATGGAATCACTTCAGTTGTATAGGTACGGCTCGTTACGAATAGAATAATCGCTGTCCCCTGCAGTAAAAGTTGATGTGCAATAATATGTACAAAGCCATCAAGCTATATATAACCATCAACTATTGGTTTGCATTATATATATCATGTAGTGCATATCACTGACCACTAACAATGCAAGTAAAATAGACTTCGTGACCGTAAAATATTTGATAACAATGCAACTTTGGGTGCATTAATTGATAGGTTAGATAGTGCTCCGAGATGTCCACATGCACCTCCTAGTTGAAGAATAGTACCCAAATTTTCACAAAAATGTCACATTATAAAACTATCCCTGTGTGGGCTATTCTTATTCTAATCAAACTATCACTAACTAGTGCCAAATCTCGGTATACACAGCTAGGACTGAAATTAACCTTTTTCACGACTCCATTCTGATCATTGTTTGATCCCCCTGTTTCATGCAAGTTGGCCCCCATAACATGAAACCAATCAAAATAAGGCCGGCTGGACGTCGGTAGATTATAAAATGTCTACAGTACGAATGTACCAAAATATCTTATTAGGTAATGCACATGATGAAGAAACGCGTTGGAAAAGGTAGTCTAACACTATTCCAAATATTTGGTAATTAAAGCCTAAACCGTCCTGCTGGCCTGAACTTGCCCATAAGGGTAAAGGTGGTGCACACGAAATTGGCCCCATAGTCCAGTACATGCTAAGTTTGGAACTCGCTCAGCAGTAGAAGCATCAAACTCATTCAAGTGACTCGAACTTGGTAAGGGTGAGAACCAGAATTGCTCATTCCAATTCCAGTATTCACTGGAATCACATTCTTGTTTCCAATAAATACCAGATGGAAACGGAATTTTCGGATCTGGAAATCGATAATTCAAAATTCTGATTTTAATAATTGGGATTTTTGGCTAGATTTTGTACAGGCCCTAATGGGCAAAAAAAATATTTTTAGTTGGGCCGAAATTTAGTGAGCTTTTTTTTGTCAAATTGTGATTATAAATTTTATTTAAGCCCTTGAGTTATAACCATCGTAAATTAACAATAAAAATATAAAAGTTGGCCATATTAAATGTTCCTTTACAACCATATTAAATTATGGTCATATTGGTTCTATGGCCATTTTACTTTTTTCTCATATGTGTGTGTGACCAATATACAATATTGGCACACAATACAAACGAAAAACTAAATGAAATTGCGAAAATTCATACAAGAGGGTCAAATAAAAAATACACAAATGTTTAACAAAAACATATTACTACCATTACAAAGTCTAAACTCCAATGAATAAGCATTGAGCACATACATAAATGACTGTATCAAATAAATGACATAATCCAAGCTGTAAAATAATTGCAATGTTCTAAACTTAAGACACTACAAGAAATTATGGTTTAGGTGACAAAATTTTGGATGTCAAACCAAATTTTGTCACCTAAAGTAAATTTTCCATGTCAAAATATTAATTTCGTCACCCAAAACTATTCAGGAACTCCAAAACCATCTGGACCTGTCACAACAACATTCGGACGTATTGCTGGTGTGACGACATACACATGTCGCGGATGAGTGAAGAAAAAAACCGTCACAAAAAAAACATAACGTCCGGACTCTCAAGATACCCGTTCGGACTCGCTACAGGGTGACAAATTCCACATCGTCGTAACTGAGTGACAATTAGAATCGTCACAATTTTACACTCCCGTCCGGACTCCGTTGATACACAGTCCGAACGAACATTACCTAACGAATAGTAATCGTCAGGCTAAAGTGAAAAATTAAAAATCGTCATGAATACTCAATTACGTCCGGACGTTATAAACCCCGTTCCAACGGAAAAAATACCCAAGTCCGGACGGTACAAAAAAGGTCCGCACAATTATAAATGCATCTTCCGTGAATCGTGTGCTTCAACGTTGCAAAACTTCAGACACGTGACATCGATACAGTCCGGACAAAGAAAGAGAGTACGAATTGTATAAGTTCTAGAACCATTTCGAATCGGGCATATTTAATAACTTTAAATTTGAAAGGGCCACGTGTCAGTATAATCGTTGAAACCCGTCCGAACGCTATTATAACACGTTCGGACGGTTACTGGCCACATTAAACCGACAGACTTTGTCAAAATCTCAAACTCACTCTCGTACATTTATCTCTGTTTTCACTCTCCATTCCAGATTTCTCAAAGAACTTCAGGTAAAACGTTTGTTATGTTGTTTTATTTATGTATTTAGATTAAATAACATCGATTGTTAGACTGTTTATTTTTTTATGGTGTTTTATTTTATGAAATTAGTCTGTTTGGCTAGTGTTCGTCGAATCACGTTCGGATGTCGTTTCACGTTCGGACGTCGTTTCACGAGGTCCGGACTTGTTGTAAACCGTTAGGACTATTATTGTACGTGCGGACGTCTATTATTATGTCCGGACGTCCTAAAATTTAAACGACGCAGTTTGACTGTCGTGCGAACGGTTTATGCTCATGTTCGGGCTGTTTTGCTTGGTTGACCATGAAACACTCTGGAAGAAGTATCACAAATGTCGGAGGACAGACAGAGCGACCAGCCAAGGCAGACGCATATTTTGCGAAGTTAAACGAGAGTATTCGGTGATCATGCAGTCGACGAATTCATTGTGCATGGAGCTCCAATGCCGCTTGACCGGTCTGGAGACGAAACTTGCTCTAACGGATAGGGCTATAACGGAAGAGTTTAACATTATGCAGAGGGAACTAATAAGGATGAGAGAAAAATTGTCACAATTGTCCCAGTCTTTCCATACCGTTCCGGTACAGCTGCAAATACTCGTCAGACGGGTGGATAATATGGAGGAGCATTTGGCACATGTTCGTGATGCCCTCGGACAAGATTTGGATGAGCCAGTCGCAGCTCGTGATTTGAACTAGTCTTCTGTTTCTACTTTAAACTTAATTATTTATTTATTGTTTTAAAGGACCGTTTGTAGCTTGTAATAGACATTACGATTGTGGTTTTTTATTCAGTTGTTGGACTATTTTTGATATTTTATATTAATTATGTCTTTTTCGGTAGATTAAATTTATTACATTTTAAACAGATAATTAGTAAAATTAGATAAGTAGTTATAATTAAATTGATGATTAGTTATAATTGATATTTAATATAAAAATATGATTAATTATATATATTTTTATGTATTTAAAATAAAGAAATTAAGTTAAATATTTGTGCCAAATTATATTTAGTTGAATGAAATAAATTAAATTATTTACTTAAATTAACTCATTTAAATAAATTAGGTTTTGTGAAATAAAGTAAATTGTGTTAATTTAATTGTTAAATAAATCTGCTATCCGTTCGGACTCTCTACCTGAGCGTCCGAACTCCTGCATCGTTATCGAAAGTAAGTGACGCACCCGTTGGAACGGTTTTTGGGACACTCCGGACGCTTAACCGTCGCATGACGTACACGTGTTTTCGTTATACGAAAGTGAAAAACGGTTGTACCAGTCCGAACGTTTAATAGAAGTTCGGACGTGCTTCGCTTTTTTTTATAAGCAATATCTACATGCGCGTCCGGACTCATCCATCGCATCTGAAAGTAAATGAGGTACCCGTTGGGACGTGTTTGAGCCAGTCCGAACGTTCACTAAACCGTCGTATGGTGTACACGTGTTTTTGTTATACGAAAGTTAAAAACGACAGTATCTGTCCGCACGTGTATAAGAAGTCCGAACGGGATTCGCTGCATATTCAGCCAAACGTGTGCGTCCATGTCGCGTCAATTCATTGCAATGTACAAAATAGACGTGCGAACGCATTAATGAAACGTTTGGACGTTTTAATTGTGCCGAACGGTTTTAAACGGTTTAAAGTTTGACATTTATACGGAGTATGATGATTGGGCCACGTGTGCGAAAGTCAGTCCGGACGGCTATAATTTGGTCTGGACGCGATCGACGTATTTTGAAAAGACGAACAGTTCGTCATTTTCACGAACACCCTTACGTTTTCCCTAAAAAAACTCTCAAAACTCAAGTTTTTTCTTCACAAATCTCGACGTAATATCACTCTCTCGTGTATCTAATCACATCCAGGTATGTTTTGCTTATTTTTAACAAGATTTAAATGGTGAAAACTACTTTTTTATATTTTTTTATGTATAGAATTTCAATTCTATTTTTTGTATAGTAGATTGTGTTTTTTGATTGATTTTTACGTAGAAATTTGATAATGTTAAGTGTTTGGTTTGTTTTAAGTATATTAGTTTGTGTTTTGGTGTAATTTTTGGGCAAGTGGGGGAGGTGGAGGGACGCTGTCATGGCTGAGTTAACTCGGTCATCATTCACACAGCGTTCGGACTCATTATTTAGGCGTCTGGACACTTGTTTGGGCGTTCAAACTCTTATCGTAGTGTTTCGGTGGTATACATTGTCGTTTTGATTATGTCCGGACTCTCTTTCAAGGAATTCCGGACGCTTTAATGTTAAATTGAAATAATTTTTTTTATCGTCTTAGGGTTGGGATGTCCAGACTGTCTTTCAACGCAGTCCAGATGCTTTGATGTTAAATTGAAATAGTTTTTTTTTATCTTCATAGGGTTGGGACGGGTATCAAAAACCGATACGTTGACATTTTGTTCTTGTCCGAACTCTTATATTACATGTCCGGATGTGTAATATAAGCGTCCGGACGATGTCGTTTGCATTCGGACGTTGTGCTAACCGTGCAAATGTTATTTTGTGCAGATTCATTAAAAATGAGTAAGCGTCCACGTACCAGCTGCCAGGCTGATGAGGAGCAATCTTCCACTCGAGCTTTGACAGTGGAGCAGCATACAACTATCATTATGTCTCACTCGATTGTTGTCGAGCGGGACATCAAATTGGCCAACTTTAACGACCTCACATGTGAGGGTCGGACTCTTCCGGAAGTGGTGGAGGGGTTAGGTTGGCTTCCATTGATCCACAGGACCGGCTATGCGTCGAAAAATATGGTGCGAGAATTTTATTGCTCTATATTACTGGTGAGGGACCTCGAGGAGCCTAGTATGGAGGTCACTGTCCATAACGTTCCGATCATATTCTCGCCAGACGAGCTGACGAATTTCTTAGGGTATGAGAGAGATTTGGCAGCGTTTCCAAACCTGCCAATGAGCGAGGAGGGCCGACCCACTAAGGCCGAGATATTCCGGACCATGCTTGGGGATGATACAACGATCTTGGACGGAGCATATATGGTACATGGGCAGCTGCTTCCTTTTTGGCGGATCATGCATCTGATTCTATGCTCCTCCAAAAACCCTAAGAAGCACACCACAGAGCTATCGTATAGCCGGGCCGAGTTCTTGTACCTCGTAGTTGTACGGGGGCTATCTGTTGATATAACATCATACATCTACCAGTCCATTCGTGCAGAGGCCTTGAAGATTGATGCTATGACTTCATTGTCGCACAAGATTCGTCTGATCTAGTTCCTACACGTCATGCTGGTACCCGAGGGTGGTGACAAGCCGAAGGCGCTTCCACTGGGGGTGATCAACAAGACCACGCTCTCCAAATCGATGGCCCAGACACGCCGAGCGGTGCAAGCCTCTCAGTTTGCTAGAGGATGACGACAGGAGCAGCCCGCGGAGGCAATGGAGAGGGAGGATCCTAGGCAGAGTTCGACCCATGGACTTGGGCCACAACGACTGAGTTGGATGGACGATATGATGACGGAGCTGTCGCAGCGGATGCAGTCGGTCTTGCAGCCCACCCATTGCATGGTCAGTGATATCACCGAGTTGGAGCAGAAGGTCGCCGACATGGACGCTGGGTGGAAGAAGGAGGCCGCTGTGCTTAAGGAGAGTTTGAGGGGCGTGGCAACCGGTGCAGAGCTCTTTCCTCTGACTGAGCGGGTCGTGCTGATAGAGGAACACTTTCGTCACGTCCGTCATGTCCTAAAACTCACGGATGATGATTATGATGAGGATGATTCGTAGTCTTCCTTATTTACTTTTATTATTACGTTTGTTTTTTTATTATGTTTTGAGGACATTTAATATTTTATTATGTTTTGTGGACATGTATAGATTTTATTTGATGTTTTTGTTCATATTATGTTTTATGTCATTTCAGTTATGTTATTTGTATTTATTAAAACTTACTATAATATGTTTATTAATATTACGTTTATAATTTTGGTACACTTATTCAAAAAAATATTTATTATTTACATTATTAACTAACTTTGGTTATTTAAAATTTGCTAATAAAGTTAATTAAAATAAATAAATAAAATAAATACATATTGTCGATATTGTATATTGGTCACAGACTAATTAATGTAAAATCGAACGGTGTCGTATTATATAAAACAAACCGTCCGAACACATGTGTAGACGGTCGGACTGTTGAAATTCAAAATACCGTCTGGACTCATTTTAATACCGTGCGGACGTTACTGTTTATTATCAGACGCTATGGTGTTGGTATTTCCTAGACAGTCTGATAATGTAAGATAGTGTTCGGACGGTATGTGATTGTCCGAACGTATATGTTATTGAGCATACGCTGTCGTTTGAGAATTACTAAAACGGTGTGTTGAACTGTAAGAGGGAGTTCGGACAGGTAAATAGTAGTTCGAACGTATACGAAAATTTTGGCGGCATTTATTCCCTTGAAAACTAATACACGTATGCGTTCGAACGTTATTTTATCGGTCCAAACGGTATTCAAACGTATAAAAGTTACAGATTCACAGACAGTGGAGGAAAAACGGAGAAAAAAAACAAATGAGAGATTTAAGCACGAGCAGAAGCGGAGAGCTGATTTTGGGAGTTCAATCTCATTGAAGAGGGTGTGAAAATAGCATATCTTTGAGAATTTGAAGTTGGATTGCATTTGAGGTTAGTGGTTTTTAAATTGAATTGTTTTAGGATGAAAAAATTTTGTTTTAATATATGAAAGCATGTGTTTTTCGAATTTTTAGGTTCTAAAATGATAGTAATGGAGTTTGAGGTTGGTTGTGATGTGTTTATATTGAAGTGTTTGTGATTTGGGTTGATTTTGACATGGTTTTTGGACTGAAAATTGCGTCTGTGCGTCAAAGAAATGTCTTGTTTGACAATCGCAGTTCGGATGGTTTATTTACCATCCGGACTCTATTTGTTTGTTCAGACGCTTTGAAAAATGCGTCCGAACGAATTTGTGTATGCGGACCGTTATGTAACGTCTAAACGGTATTTGTTGTAATGTCATGCATTCATTTAGTAGCCTTAGACCCCGTTTAAGAATTACACGAAGTTCGGATATCGAACTGGATGTAATTCTTGAATTGTCCATGTTATGACAGTTTGAGTTTACAATATACGTAATGTGCGTAATTGTATATACTATTATGACATATGTGTTTAGAAATTTCGATGCAAATCTCCTTTTGTCCTTCGGATACACATTCAACGTTGAGGTTACACACTTGCCTTAAATGATGTGTGTTTAGGGTCAATGTTGTAGGCGTGTATCTGGGGACTGAGGGGAAATGTTGTCGAAATTTCTAAAGCATCGATCACAATGGTCGAGTCATTTACGTGCAATACGTTATATTATAAACTTGAATGGGATAGGACCTATCACTTGAAGAAATTAGAGTTGAGTATGAATGTCATCATTGTTTGCATTATTGTTTGTATTTTCGTCTTTGAAGGAACAATATGGATAAGCGTTGGATTTATGAGGCTGATAGACTCAAAAGTGCGAAGTATAGTGATGGTGTTCGTGATTTTATGAGTGTTGCCCGTAGTTATGCAGATAGTCGGGGTTTGATAAGATGTCCATGTAAAAGATGTAAGAATGTGTTGTTCCAACGTGTGGACGGGATAAATAATCATTTATTCATAATTGGGTTTGACCAGAGTTACACTCATTGGGTATTTCAAGGAGAGTCAATTTCAGAAGTTCCTAACATGGTGGTGAATTTAGAGTCAATTGTGTATACCATGTTATGGGCGGATGCTGAGCGAGAGTTGTATCCCGGGTGTATGAAGTACTCCAAGTTGTCTTTCATTGTTAGGTTACTTCATGTGAAGTCCGAGAATAATTTGACTGTAAAGGCGTTTGAAGATGTGTTGGGCTTGATAAAAGATGTTTTGCCGGATTGGGAGACACATCCTAAATCTTATTATGAGGCGAAAAAGTTAAGAAAGAATTTAGGATTTAGCTACGATAACATATTTACGCATTGCGTTATTTGTGGGGGAATTTAGTTTATTTACTAAAATGTGACTGATTTGACTTGAGTACTCAAAATTTAGGTCTTGATAAGAGTGGTCGGTTTGTTAGTATTAACACATCCCGAAAGTGGTACAAAGATGACACGTTCGTGCTACCATCTTAGGAGAATCAAGTGTTTTATATCGATGATATGAAGTTGGGCGGCCACTGGAAGATTGTTCAAAAGATTACCCCTAGAAACACGTATGATATTCCACCTATTGAAGAAGAAGCTAGTGAAGATGGAGAACGATCGTCGAACCGTGAAGCATACCAGGAGAATGAGTATATTGAGCTTTTTGTGGACTTTAGCTCATTTGACATGATCTCGTTGACTAGAAATGACGTCGAGGCTTATCTGCCTGTAACCGATGAGAGTGGTCCACAACACCGTGAAGTAGAAAGAAGCGATGATTCCTCGGAATCATTTGGTGAAGATTGTAGTGATTCTGAAGAATATTACTCCGAGTACTAACGTAAATTTATCGTTTCAATTAAATTTGCGATCATATTTTTGTTTTTTGTTTTTTTATTCATTTTGAGTAACATAATTCATTGTGTTTTTTTTCTCTAATATTGATTTATTTGGTCACAGGTCGACGTCATGCCAGTTGGAGGGAAACGTCTGCGGTGCGATTCATCAGTTCGAGCTGAGAGTAGTCCGGGTACACTAGCAGTGTCGGGTCCTTCGCTTAGGGATAAGAATGAATTACCGTCCCCTACCACAGCCAGTCCAGTAGGCACCCAGAGTAGTTGTGCGTGTAAGTATCTTACCCCGTCAATCTTTATTAAATATTATGACTTTTAAATCTCTATGCTTAATTGAATTTTAAATTTATTGTTCTTCATTTGTAGCGACGTCCGGAATTAGACACGTTCGAGGTAGTACGCGCAGGATTGCCTTACTCAAGGCTCGCACCAGAAGAAAGCTGACCGTACATATGCCTGATGGACGTACTGGGGGTGATGACAAGGCGTCCTCAATGCTCTCGAGACATATTGGTGCGCTCGTTCGACAACATGTCCCATTTGAGAAGAGTAAGTGGAAGGAGGTCCCCGACGAGGTTAAATCGTATGTGATGAACCGAGTGTTGGTAAGTATAATTTATTCAATTTTAATTGTTGAAACTTTTTTACATTTCTAACTGTTATATATGTTAAGGATGACTTCCAACTAGATTACGACCGAGCCGAGGATCGCATCACTGTGACGTCAACGATGAACACAGCGTACAGGACGCACAAAAATAGAATGTTTCAGCATTACTCGGTGTTCAATTTCAAAGAAGAGGCGTTGGAGCACCTGTATCCCGATATGAACAAGGAAGAATGGACTCGTGTTTGTGATTTATTCGCGAGCGAGGAATTTCAGGTAAAACATTTTCTTTCCGATCTGAACGTTAATTTTAGCCATATGTTTAATTGTGTTACCAATTGTAAATGTACAATGTAGAGGAGGAGTGCAATCAACAAGGAGAATAGAGCTAAGCTGAAGATTGTACACACATCAGGAGCAAGTTCCTTCCAACGCGCTAGAACGTCGTTAGTAAGTAATAAATTTATATTTATATTATTTATTATTTAAATAAATGACTTAGAGATATTTTTATATGCATGTTCTATATTTCTTTTGGTGTACAGAAAAATTCAAAATCTGATGAAATTAGTCATTCGTTGCTTTATAAAAAGACGCATACTACTAAGGAGCATGTGAACTTCAGAAGATGCACGAGAAAATTTTGTAAGTTGTAAAGTTAGTTTTAATTATGCATTCGTATGCGTTTATGTTTCATGTGTACTATTTTTATCTATTTTTCTATTTTTTAGGAAAAAATAGAGTCGTTACAGTTGCAACACGAGTCAGAGGGAAAGTCATACACCGAAGTGGAGATCTTCACTGAGGTGTTGTGGACGAAAGCGGGTTACGTGCGAGGTTTAGGCCGTTCAATACGGTCTGTTGGATCATCTTCATCAGCATCGTCTGTTAATTTGTCCCGGAGATTGGAGGAGGCCAAATTATAGATTGAGGAGATGAGGGCTGGACAGTTGGAATATGAAGCGCTTCTGGTTAAGCAGTCAAATATGGAGCAGACGATGCGAGAGCATTTGCAGATGATGGAGGAGCAGCAACGGAAGAAAGACGAAGAGCTGATGAAGATGATGGCGGAGCAGCAAGGAAAAAAAGATGAAGAGCACCAGAAGATGATGCAGGAGTAGCAAAAAAAACCTAGTGGAACAACAAGAACGGAGGATGCAACTAATGGCGGAGCAAATGCGTGAGCAGCTAATGGAGCAGATGAGACAGATGCAATCGTTCGACACCCAAACGAAAATTTGGGTAAATTTATATATTTTTACTATTTTTTCAGTACTTATCCATTATGTATTTTATTTACTTTTAATAACGATTGCATATTTGTAGATATTTTATTATATTATGAGCAGTAAATATCTTCATATTTATATTATTTTTATAAATTTTAATTAAATTAATTCAAATATTTAGAAAACCGTTAGCACGGGTGTTACATGTTGTTCGCACGAATATTTTTTTGTTGTAGCGTGCGCACACATAGCTATCCGTCCGAACACTTTGCTTTAAATTATATAGTCCGAACGGTGTATATAACGTCCACACGTTCTTAAAATAAGAACCTGTGCTCACGATACACCAAAACGTTCGAACTTGTGCAACGTACAACGAGTCTGAACTGTATGCGTAAAGGTTCGAACCGCGTATTCAGATGACAAAATAAATTTCTTCATAATGAAACTACGGTGCGGACGTCTTCATGAATACGTCCGGATATATTCACATAAACGTTTGGACGTTAATATACAATGGTACAGACATTTATTGCGTGACAAAATGTATTTTCGTCGCATTGGATTAATCGTTCCCATGAGCTGTGCGAACGTTCAGAGAGAACGTTCGCACAACTCATGTGAAGGGATGGACTGTACTGGGCATGACGATTTTAAATTTCGTCAGTATGACACCAAGACGTTCGGACGGGATTATAAACCGCCCGAACGGTTTTGCGTGACAGAACACGAAAATCGTCACCCAAAACCTTTGCTGACAGGCTTTAGGTGACAAACTGGGTGACAACCCGGTTTTGTCACCCAAAACCTTAGGTGACAGAATTTGTACTTTGGGTGACATTTTTTTTTTGTCACCCAAAATGTTTTTTCTTGTAGTGAGAAAGCCAATGATCATCGGTGATCCATGGCATCCCTTGCCCTCAACCACATGTCTTGGATATCCTCAAGTTCTCTATCTCTACAAAATACAAAAACAAATCAACAGAATTATGAGAAATATTAAGCCAACCAAACGATCTATTAAATATTTACACCACCCAAAATTAGGGCTTAAAATTGAATCTAGTCTATAATATAATATATGTATCTTCAAAATTCATCACTTTGGAGTTTTGATTTATCAAAAACTAGAAGAATGTATATTCTAAATACATTCTGCATTCTTACGAAAATGTATTTTTTTATAAAGATTTAGTCAAAATTCATAAGCATTTGGAGAACTTTATTAGCTAAATTTGATATCTTGCTCAGTGACATGGCTAGATGGATGTAAAGTAAGTATGATAAGTATGGAGGATTTGAGGAATGTGAATAGGTTTTAATTTGTAGCTTCGGTATTGGATCTTGCTTTAAACTCATCACTTTGGAGTTTTGACTAACATTGTACAGGGTACTCTAAAAAAGTTATTTGGGGAGTATAGTAGAGGAGGCATAACCCAAGCATCGCAAACCAGTGGCAGCCAAAGTTTTATAGGTGTGGGTGATGACAATATTGAGTAGGAAGTATGGACAGATCTTGCTATTTATTGACATCAATAGAACAATTGCTATGTGGTAAATATGATGTGGAGCGATACTTGATTGAAGATGTAGAACCCAAAGCACAGACTTTTGTTATTTATTGTGTGGAAGGTGAATTCTTAGAAGTTTCAAATTCTTTATTGTATCACTTGGGATGTGTTGGCTATCCCGGTCACCACCATGCCATCATGGAGAGCCTCATATGTTCATATAATTGGTTACGTGTTGGCTATCCCTAACCACTGAAGCAACCAATGTGGATTATAACAGTGACTTAATTAGGAAGTTGAACTCTGTGCCATCTAGTTTTCCTAGAGTTGACCGTGTCATTGAGTTCAGCAAGTACAATCAAGCTAGGTCAAGTCAGTTCGAAACCGTGATAATGAGTTTACAAAAAGCAAAGTACTGAAATTAATCCTACAATTTGCTATCAAATATGTCAAAGAGTATATCAAAATTCCTATGGTCTTAATTTTTACTTCCTCATTAGTTTTTTTTATCATAATTGATTGGAAAACCTATCTTTTACCTGTACATCATGTCTTCCATATTTCAATATTAACTCTCTCTCCTGTCCTCTTTTTGTACATTGTTACTCCCAAAAAGCAACTTAACAAAACAAAATGAATGACAATTCATCATCTTCCAGTTGACCCATCATCATGTCATTATTGGGTTGAGTCGCATAATTCCGCGCTTTTGGCTACATCAGTTCCCAATTTAAGGCCAAGGATTCAACTTTATTAATCTAGTACCTGATGATTAATAACCTCGATCGGATATGAATATATGTAAAGTGGGTCACTGATATTATTGTCATTTCGTTCGGTTTAATTAGATGAAAAACTTTGACTAGGATACAAAGTGTATAAGTTTGGTAGTTGAAGGATCCAATGTTTCAAAGATGGTAGTTTATGGTGCAATGTGTCAACTTATTATAGTTGATGGTGGCAAGTGTATTTATCTGTTGTTAATTATTGCTTTAAGACATAGACTAGAGGTGATTAACAGTAATGTCAGTGTCGGTTTGATAGAAATTGGCATCGGAAAGGCTGGTGTCCAAATTTTGACATCGACAGCGATATCGGCTGGCCACAATAACAAACCATTGCTGGTGCTAGTTTGACGATAACGGTGAGAGGTTCCACCAGCATCTTGGTTAAAGGAGAAAGGAGAGAGAGAAGATAATGAGAGAGAGAAGGCAAATTTGCATAGGAGGGCAGCACAACTCGTGGGAGCAGGGGTATCAGGAGAGAGGTGAGAAAAGGACGACGCCATTTTTTTCCTTTTTATGAAACATTCAATTGTATAATAAATTTTTTAAAAGAAATAAACTAAACAGTGACCGGTGGTCACCAGTGACGGTGAGAGCACCTGTTGTAGCTACTACTGGTATCAGTACCAGGAACTATCCGACTTCGGTTACTATGTGAGTTTCGGTTGCTGTGAGTGGTGAGATTACACGACTCAGATCTTTTGGGCTTCATCGGACGGTCAAGCTTAGGCCAGGGCATTAATGAGGCACTCGGCTGTATGACTTGAATGAAACCCGCAACCCGCAAATCTTCACACGCGGTCTCTGCCCCCAATTTCAGCCTTCGTCTTCAACTCCTCCCTAATTTCAAATCGCCTCTCGCCCTAGCAGAGCTCCTCCAAATCGGCTAGGTCGTAGGACTCCACTTCGCCTCCGGAGATTGAAACCGCTGAGGTCGCATTTCACACGCACCCGCTCCTCCGAAGGCCAATTTTTCTCGCCCTAGCAGAGCTCCTCCAAATCGGCTGAGAAGGTACAGTTTTTCCTCTAATATGTTGAAAGAATACATACTTCTTTGATAAATATATATATGGTTCTATATATTTGAGGCATGAGAAATTGATTGTTTGAAATTTGGAGCTCAAGGAATACGTATATGAATGATCTTGTGTGAGATCGAAGGACAGGAAAATTCCTCATTGGGTATCTGCATTTTTTTGATAAATAGGTTGTGATGAGGTCCAAGGTCTGAAGGTCTGGACAACTGATTATTTTAAATTTGGTGACATGGGAGAAATATTGATGATCCTTAGTAGAAATGATTTCAAAATGCATTTGAATAAGGGAGAAAATGGTTTTTACTTTTTAAGATTTTAAAGGTTTTTTTCCTGACGATGCAAACATAGTACCAAATAACAGGGGTTGATTTATAGATTTTAAGTTTCGATTCCCAAATTGATGTAAACGTACACCTCACAACGAGATGTCGAGTTTTTCTTGTAATTGGTTAATATAACCTGTAGATGGCTTATAACCTGAAAATTTTGTAATCATATGCTAATTGGTTAATATAACCTGTAGATGGCTTATATTGGTAGTGGTACTAGGAACTCTGTACATTATTATTTTGTGGTAATTGTAGTGGACTCATGATGAACCCATGTTAGACTGTATCTTTCTGTTTTCTTACCAACTTATAATTGTATTTGTAATCATTAGACATAGAGAAGAGAACAACCATTACAGGGTTGATCGGCTCCAGATATTTCATGTATGGTTCCAGATATTTGTAATATGTGGTGTGCTAATGGTGCTACATTTTGCCGTTCAACATTAGATGTCTGAACTCTGTAGAAATCAAATGTTTTGATAACTTGTGTCCTTTACCCAGATCACACAAGGTACAAAATGTTTTGGACGTTTTGAGCTGGTTTATACTGGTTGACAATATCTAGACATTTTGTACCTTGTGTCATCTGGGTCTCTTTCATGGCCAAGACCTTGGATACACTTCTTGTCATATTCTCTTGTGTTTGGCAGTTGATGGCTCTTCTGCTCTTGAGGCATGCTCTATCCCTCACCACTGCCGAAGGGGAAGATGATGCTTCCATATAGGAATTACTATAGTTAGATGGGCTAAGTTTGCTGCCTATTGTAGTCTTCAGTTTTCATATTTCCTTTTATGTTTGTTTTTGCTTTGCAGCTGACTTTTTTGTCTCTCTTTTGATTCTGGTTTTTCTATCCTGTCAGATCTCTAACTTTGTCATTGGCCTCTATTTCTTGAGCATTGTGAACAAGTTCGGGATCAACTCGGTGTATTTGGGATTCTCAACTGTGTCTTCTTGCCATGTTGTACATAGTACCACTACCAATATAAGCGTGCTCTTATATTGTGGAGACAAAGGGAAGGTCATTGGAGGAAATCAAGCGTGCTCTTAACCCTGCAATTTAATGGACGTATCTTTCTAAAGTGCATGTGGTTTTACAGTTTCACTGCAGCTCATGATGCTTGGACAGGTGCTCTGCTTCTCATTTTTCAGGAAATTGTTGCCTTATCCGCTGGAACTCAAATCTAACTTGTTTACTGTTCCATATTTTGCTATCTAATGCTTGAAGTTAGAATCTGGATTGTTATTAGCTGTAAAATAGAAAAAGCAGACATTTTATGTAACTTGATTCTTGAATTTTTTCACAATGAATAAGGTGAATGCAGGGCATTGGTTTGAAAAGTGTGAAATATCAATCTTCCAAATGGTTTGGCTCAATTAGGAAGGCCAATATAATTTATATATTACCAAAGTGTTCCCCACATGTGGAACCAACCCCATTGAGTAATTTATATTTGGCAGGATGCAGTTGATTTGCCATCCATCATTCTATCACAAACGGAAAATTGGTCAAGCTTAATTTGTAAATGGCGAATACCATGCACCCCAAAAGAAATCAATGTACGACTTCGAATTTTGGGGTACCAAATTGGTACTACCAATGCTTGAGAAGTAATTTATAATTCAAAACCTAATATAAAAAAAAACAATGGCAATTTCTTTTTAAAACCAATGTATTGCAATCAACTATCACCCTTAGTACTACCAAATTAAAGGATTGTTGATTGCAACTGCATTAGGTCTCCCGTGCTGCATGTTGTAAAACCAAGTCAATTGGCCTCCTGAACATAGCAGGATAATACAGAAATCACGCAATATCAATTTCATACAATAGCTCTTTCATTACCATGTTGACAATGTAACAATTGCACACGAAAAGGTGCACATTTAAATACTAGACTGCACATTATTCTCTCGCACAAAGACATCAGAGGTCACCTTACATTTGTCCAATTTGGATACATTCTGACACCCAGGCAAGCCGAGGCCCGATAGCAAGTAAATAAAAACAACTAAAATGCTACTTGAAGACCGAGCAACGCCATGAACTGGGAAATGAACTCAGGGTGCCCTGGCCAAGCTGCTCTCGTTACTAAATTGCCATCAGTGAAGGAACGATCTATTGGATCAAGTTTCAGCCATGTGGCACCGGACAAGACAACATGCAGCTTCACGGCTGGGTATGCGGTACATTTTCTCCCCTGTTGCAACACAATAAACAAAAAACGTGAATATATAAAAGTAAATGTGTTTAAAAAACGGGGGCATAGCAATGTTGAAGAAACAGTCACCTCATAATCTTCCATGTAGTCCTGAATAGGAGGGGAAAAAAACATATCCAGATTATGTCCGAGACAAAAAAGTGATCTTTGGGGAGTTCGACTAGGCACCTAAAACCAAAACCAAGTGATCTTTGATCCTTATCCAAGTGCTACTCCAGTCTCCAGAAGAATTAAAGAAGACTACTTATACATCATAAATTAGCACATAAAGAAAGCACCATACTCAATCATAAGTAATACTATCTAAATTTCAAATCCATCATTGCTCCTCATCTCTTAAACATTCGTAAAAAATAAGTTTGTACATCCATCATGGGGCAGAACTGAATGAAATTGAATCATAGGATGCCATTTCCGTGACCCAAAGTTGGCTGGCTCCTTGATTTTTTTTTTCTAAGCAAGTTGGCTCCTTGATTGGTTAGCCTTCATTAGCGATCCTTTCCGTAAGTACCTAGTCCAGGAGCTCAGTTATGAATTTTGAAAACTTGAAATTAAGCAAAGCCACAGCGAAAAGTTGTTTCTCCGATTTGCCTCCACTATAACATCATAAACTTCTAGTGCTCCCAGTTTTCATGCGCAAAATCCGAAATTCCCAAATTAAAGCAAGAAGGAAAAAGTATAGAGACCAAAACAAGAGAGGGAGAGGGACAGAAATAGACAGGCGTGATGACCAGCAGGTTGATGAACGGTAGTGCGGCAGACTTCACCGGCTTTCTTGCCGGGGCACACGGAATCTACTGCCACTCCAAATGCGTGCAACGCTTGGAAAGGAACCATTGCTTGCAATCAGAAAACAAAATAGCCAGACATTAACATTACAAACACCGATACATCGAAGAAAACTGATCTTGAGAGAGAGAGAGAGAGAGAGCAAAGTGCATGATAGGTTAAGAACATGCCTCATGATCGTCCATGTAATCACCGCATAGCAGCAAAACTCTTTTCTGAGCTGGAGCGGGGCTGAAGGGCGAAGTGGAAATCGAAGGCTCGTGGAGTTCGAATCGGAAATTGGCAGAGGGGTCGGGGCTGCTGAGTTCCTGCATACGGCTCTGGATTCACACAGCTGATTTGGGGGAGGAACCACAGGGCGTTCAATTTGGGGGGATCGTGGAGTTCAGATCGGATCGTCCTCTTCGGGTTGCAGGTTATACCTCATTTATTCGGTGGCGCGATCTGAGCCGTCCAAACAAACTCACACAATTCTCACCGTGCAATCGCACACTCATACGGTTACAAAGTCACACCATAACCGTAGCCGGAACTATCCTGGTGGCCAGTGACTGTACCGGCGGTAGGCTTGCACAACCCTAACAGAGACTTGAGATACTTGTATTGGCTATTGTTTGTGGCAATTACAAAAGATGTGTTAATGTGCCAATACTTAAACACCAGTACTGTGAAGATAAGCTTTTATGTATACTTCGTTTATAGCCACCGACAATTTGTTATCATCCAAGCAAAAGCTTAATTTTAAATGCTCATTATTTGATAAAGTTCATGCACCATGTACAGATTAGGTAGAATAAAAGCAAACGTAATTCCGCGCCTAAACAGGATTTTCTATGGTTCATTGAAAATTTCAATGTTCACGAAGAAAAAAAAACACTTTTTCTATGGAGAGTGCTATGTCCTCTCTCTAGACTCTTCCTTGCCTACTTTGACCGTTTTCTCCGGTAGACTCCGGCGCTCCTCCCATCTCTCATTTCCCTCTCCCTCTCTCCTTTTTTGTCCTCCCCTTGGTTATTCTTTTATTTTCTCCCCTCCAGTACTGTACCCATTGGCTCCTTCGTTTTGTCTATTTTTATGGCTAGATCTAGCGGGTTTGGAGGATTTTTTGCAGCAACGCTCAACACAGCAGAGTTCCTCAGCTCTAGGCGATCCTTTGCACATCCCTCCGACGCTAGTACGGTGGGCGGTGAAGAGTCACGCGCGTGGATCTCACGTGCACGCTCTTTTTATGC
The DNA here is from genome assembly GCA_963930655.1 of Myrica gale. Classification (NCBI taxonomy): domain Eukaryota; kingdom Viridiplantae; phylum Streptophyta; class Magnoliopsida; order Fagales; family Myricaceae; genus Myrica; species Myrica gale. The sequence continues at coordinate 7,990,533 of OZ005620.1, read as the reverse complement.
TCTGTTTAGGTTACTTTTTGTGGTTTTCTTCTACCGTATATTTTGGTCAGCAGTCTATGGGGTGCTTTTGTTGTGCGCTTTACTTTTTTATTTTTGTTTCTAATAATTTCATTTCTCTATGCTTTTGTGGGAAGAATCTTGTGGCATCCTTATTGCCGAGGAATCTCCTTGTAGACATGAACCTGTTGGACGTTGTTGGTTCCTCTTTGCAGTGGTTGATCGGCAGTTTTGACTTTTCGTGATTTCCTCCATTGTGACTGTGTTATTATGAATGAGTTTCTGGGGACTCCAGAAATCACTACCTCTGCTGGTGGAGTTTGCTTTGAATCTTTGGACCTGTTTAAAATCTGAGTCTTTTGGCCCAACTCTATGATGCCTTTATGGACAACTGAATTTATGCATTTAAAGCCGTTAGATGTATGGCCCTTTGCGCCTTTTTAATATTGCTGTTATGAACTTTATGCTCCTGTTCATTCTATCGGACCTTAGAGGCTTATTTGTACTCAACATTGTTGTAATGTTTCTAGTAAAATAAATTTTCACGTTCGCTTAAAAAAAATAACGATAATTTCCAGATGCATTTTACGACCATGTCTGCGAAACCTAAGAAACAATGAGTTTATTAATATCGACAATCGGACAGAGGGAGATTGAATTTGGCCCAATATGAATAATATATCAAGCTAGAACTGAACCACGTCCTGATCCCTGGGCTCAGGTTGGATCTCCATAACTCCATCCAGGAGAACTCAATCAGTATTGCATTCCTTGCTAGCCTCATCTTAGCCTGCTATTATTTAACTATTACCTACGAACAGAGTTCACGAGTCGCAGAATCCTACAGGAGAGAGAGAGAGAACACCCACTTTGTTGTTCACCTATTGTTTCAAAGAAAACTGGCAGGAAATAGATGGAGTGACATATATGATCGCTAATTGGAGAAGTAGAATCTTGTATGATTTGTTTATTTCTACTAGAAATTGTTCCAATATTCTTATTGGGGCCAAGAGAACTCGTGTTGTATCCTACCTAGGCAAGCAACAGCATATGGTCATGTCACGGAAGTATCTTGTCCCCCCAGTAGAAAGCCACTGTACTAAAGGGGTTTCGGATGTTTTTCTCTTCAAAAACAATTGGTGCAGTGCCTCGACAAATACCTACCCTAGGCTCCAGGGCCCCCAGTCAATTCCAGCATAGTTCTGAACTCAAAACATCTGCATGCATATGCAATTTTCGATTGGTAGGTGAATAGCTGGAACACCTCGAGGCTAGCTTAGTAGTCAGTGGTGGACGCAGGGGTATCGAACCCGTGCGTCCGCTACCCATGGTTTGGCCAAAAAATTTTTTTACACTTGTTTTTTTATTTTTTTTTCTTTTTCTTCGTAAATTAGTTAAGTTTGATACCCATTAAGTTTAGTTAGGTATCGGATCTAAAAGAATTTTTTTTCTACACATTGATTTTGCTCCTAGTGCTACATAATAACTGAGGCAAATATACAGTTATTATGATTTTTTGTTTTGCATCAATTAAAAGTTCTTCAACTGAGAGGTAACTTCCTGCCATCTTGCTAAATTTATGTTAGTAAAAATTATTTATTTTTTGCTCCTAATTTTTCACAATCAAGATCACTTCATTTCTTTCTCCCTAAGTTGTTTTGTTTCTTCATTTTTATTAGAGACCTCGAAAAGTGTTGTGTTTGTTTAGGATCCTTATATAGGTCAAACCAAAGTTCTGACCACTTTTGGGATATGTTTATCTAAGGAACTCTTTTACTAAATCTTGTTTATCCTGAAAATTTTATTTTTAATATTCAGAGCCTGATTTGCCATCAATTGTTGCTTTGTGTGTAGAGGTTGATTTGAAGAATGTGAATATCTTTCAATTTCATCAATACGTACTATCCACATAAGTACTCCACTTGTAGCTTTGGCCTTCCATATTCTGGAGATATAAAGGTCTTGACGGCCTCGAAGGATGGATGGTGGACTAGTTTGTCGAAGACGGCCATTTTAAAAAAGCCGCGTTAGGTAAGTTGAATTGAAAATACATTCTGAAGTCAATACTCATCATATCCCAATATGTGCAAGTTCAAAATGAAAAGACAAGTACTGGTCTGTCTAATCCATTTGCTTCACAGGCCCCCCATGCACTAACTAAAGCACTTTACAGTTCAACAATATTGATGCGAATAGGCTAATCCAGAAGTGCATATATAATCTGAAAGCAAGCATGATCGAGTGCTCGTACTTGCCAACATATAGTCCTGGCGATAGATTGCACTTGAATATATTCTCCCCCCAGTTTAATTGGAAAGGTTTAATTTTCGCGAGAGTGTTTAGTTTTATATTCAACCATCCGAACAAAAACGAAGAGCTCATGTTTGTGACAACGAAAATAAGGATTAATGCATGTACTTGTGGTTTCCAAATAAAACTGCACCACTTGCTGCGTAGTTCTGCTGCGTGGAAGTTCTTCGCAGCCATTGCTTATTCACATTTTTGCTCATTTATTAATTGTTCAAAGTAAAACGCCACCATGTATGTTGAAGACTATTGGAAAGGAAGATCAAAGCAAGAAGCTCTTGTAATATTCGGAATATTAATTCTCGGCCTTTGTTATAACTTATTTTAGACCCTAATACACTTAGAGGGGTGAATATATGTTATCTATCACAATTAAAAATTTAATCACACAAAGAGACAAGATTTTGTTGATTAAGTGGAAAACTTTTGAAGTAAGCTTTAAAGAAAAAGCCACTTTGGGTTATCTGTGACGCCCAAAATTCACTAAAAATAGATCCTTACAAACAGTGGTTCAGACACTAAAAAAATTTGTTGCTGACTCTAACAACCCCGATATAATAATCTTATTTCTACCCGCTCTGTGCAACAACCACTTTAGACCTATGAGATTCTTCTTGTAAACTTTTCACGAAGAACCTTATTCTTCAACTTCGAAACTCTAACAACCAAACTCCTTCCGTACTCGAAAACCTTTACAACAGATGGTTGATTCAATGGTGATTGTGTGAGAGAAAAGCTATTCGATTTAAGTCAGGAATCACTAAGGGATTTTTTTTTTGAGTGGGCTCAAGGAAACTCAAGAACAGTCTCCTTAATTAAGGTTAAGAGAAGGCATCACTAAGAATAAAAAGTTACATTAAGTTTCACAAGAATAGGATTCTTAAAGGTAGGAATTTTTTAAAATTGTCGGTTCTTGCTCAAGGCAAAGTCGAGCGGCAGTCGGGCGAGCTTTTATATGAAAACTTCACTCGAGCTAGCTTTGCTTTTGCTCTTTTGTGTCCCTTGTGGTAATTTTTTTTTTGTAAAAAAAAGAAGCTGTTACGACTCATCCCTCACTTATATGTAAACTACGACCCCATGCATAAAGGAACTTTGCTCTTTTGCTCTTTGTAATGTCGTCAATTCTCTCAAAAACGTAAAGCTGCTATTGTGAGTTTCCCTTTTTTCGTGCGCTGCTGGTGTGAGTTTCGATAACACGTTCTATATTTTATTTAAGAGTGACAGTAAGGAATTAGTGGGTAGCAAATGTTAATGACCAATATGAAGTTTAAGCTGAAATGAAAATGGGCCAATTTATTCATCTAATTACCTACCATACAACGACTAGCAATCTAATTCTAGGAAGCGAAAAAAACTAAACCAAAAAACTAGAAGCAAGCAGGGAAAAACAAGAAAAAACAGGTCTCTTAAAAGCTTCGACACGTAGGCTGCGCCAGAGTTTTCTGGTTATGACACATTAGTGATGATGAGGATCAGGTCCTCCGGGGCTTATTCGATCAGGCACATAGAGGCTTGAAATTAGTTCCTGTCTTCGAATGCTTTCTTTCAACACTTCTTTGATACTCTCCTTCAACGCTTTTCTGGTACTCCTCATAAATACAAGGTGGCGCCTATAAGAAAATGGATCAGAAGAAAGTGCGCCACCGCATAAAAATGACAGTAAAACAATTAGGACAAGGCATAACGAGAACCTCCATCCTGCCATTGTAGAAGTTTAGGTCTCGAAACTTGCTGTGAGTGCAGACTGAGAGCTGCTTTGGTAGGACTTATATAGACCTCCGTTTGCATAGCATTCTCTATAATAATAAAATTGGAAGGGACAAATTGAAGTTGCGGAGGATAGCACTTCGGCGAGTGATTGATCAGTGGGAATACAAAAAGTCTAGTAGTGGAAACTGTTCAATAACCGACCCTTATCGTCTTCTTTTCCGTCTTTCCTGCTCACGTTTTGCTCGGAGGCCAGCTACTGTCTAACCATGAATACATGAAATTTCAATGCCGATATTAATGGTCCCAAAGACGCGTTTCTCTGTATAGTAAAGCCATGTGTCTGCTTTTAGCCGCCCTATTAGCTTAATTTCCGGGAACAATGGAATTGATCCCACCAACCTATTCTCAACCTCGCGTTTAATTTACTTGAAAGTAAAGGAAAACGATAGACAAAGGGTCCCAATATATATAAATAAAGAATATACTCTGCGTCTATCATATGATCTCTTCCATACCTTGTCAACGGACAAATCAAGAAAAGAAGCGTACACGTGCCAAGTCATGATTCCTGGCCTTGTGCATTTAGGTTATTGCTGAAAAGGCAATGAACTTTCCTAGTTTCCTTCAATGAACTTGGTGTATGACGGTTCAGCTACTTGGGGGCCGCTATTACATTACATTTCTGCTTCTTTCCTTCGTTGAAATCCTTCTGACTAATTTTTAACTGCAGATTCGATCTTAATCTTTTCTACTTGTTCTCTTTCCCATTCTCTGTCTTATTCGTTTGGAGATCCTCCAAAGGGCAAAGTGTACATTCGTTCTAAGCGAATACTAAGCTGATGAACTTAGCCAAAAATATATATAAATATACACACACAAACAATGATCAGCCTCTGAAAAAATGGAGTGGAAACATGACATCATTCACATAAGAACGTTAATACGCAGATCATGGATGATGGACCCCCCAAGTTCGACTACTGTCTTGAGAGAGCATCTGTGTTGTCGAAGCGACCTCAAAAGTCAAATTGAAACATTCCATCATAACCGATGCCTTGATACATTAATCGCAGTTTCGTGGACAACTCCAATTTGTTCTAACCAAACTCCTGCGCGCATGGCCTGGCATGTACAAATATCACATAGGAAAGTTAATTTGATAGTGCAAAATGTACCGAAATTGGCAATTTGTCAGAATACTACGACAATGAAAAACGTAGACAGTGCTGGATCTCTCAATTATATATATGAAGATGCTTTAAATTAAGTAAATTTGGTGCTGCAGCCAGATACGCTCTATCTGAGGTTATCTTTGACAATCAATACAAAGAAGCATTATCCCACTTCGAATGTGCCAAAATCATTTCGGAGAATCTAAACACATGTTATTCTCTGAACTAATAATATTAATTTTTTGCCAAAAAGTGCCGAAACCAAAGACTCCTGCAGGTGGGAATTAAGTAACGTAGATAAATCTTCAGATAGAGAACATGCCAAAACCTAGATGTAAGAGAATCTGAACCCATGTTATTCTCTGAACCTATATATCGTCGCCGAAAAGTGCCGAAACCAAAGACTCCTGCAGGTGGGAATTAATTAACGTCGATAAATCTTCGGATATTAGAAAACTGGGCGGATATTGCAGGACCCATTAATCCTTGAAGACGATTTGCTTCTTCGTCTTTTGGTTTTTGTCTCATACATGCATGATGCAACAATCCCCCTTTGACATTTTTTCTTCCAACCACTAGATCCCAGCTTGGACTCAAGTTTAGGGCAGGGTACCGGAGGTACCGGAGCCGGAATTTGAAATTCCGGCTCCGGTACCGGTAAGAAACGGATGCCTGTTTAGGCATCCGGTTCCGGTCCGGGAACTGCCGGAATTCCGGCAATCCCGGTACCGGAATCCCTGTACCGGATGCCGGAATTCCGGCAATTAATTTGGGCTCATTTTCGGCCCATTTTCGGCCCAAAATTTTATTTTTTTAGGGCTTTTAACTTGGGCTTATTTGATTATTCCATTTTTCGAGCTTTTTAACTTGGACTTATTTTACTATTGCATTTGTCGGGCTTTTTAACTTGGGGCTTGATTTAATAAGTAAGTTTTTAAATATGGATGTTGGATCCAAAATACCAAATTTAGAATTTTAATAGGATGTTGGATCCACTATTTTTTTAATGTAATAATAATTTACATGTTCCAAAATTACAAATTTACAATTCTATAGTTGTTTCAATTGCATTAAATTAATAAATCATATACATACATCAATGAAAGAAGAATGATAGAAATAAATTTACAAGTTACACATATACATAAAGTCTACAAATTATACAAATTTACATCTAAAAGAAATTACAAATATTACAAATTGAATAGTTGAATTGATGAAATAAAATATTGGCCATTTAATCAAAACATCACTATCATATTGTTATGATAGTGTTAATTTTGTATGGCCTTTTTATTTATGCCCATAATATTTAATGACCAACTACAAAAGATTGGTCATTGACTCACTAATTACTAAACTAATTTAAATTTCAACCAATGCAAAACAATAAACATAACACCTAATTGCTTACTTCCCATTTTCCAAAACAATGAAATATCACAATATCAAAACGATAATTTTACAAAATAATAGAAATTATGAAATATATGCACAAAACCATGTCCATCATGAAAAAAAAAACAAAATAGTTAAAAAAAGAATAAAATACAACACACCCCAAAATTCAAGCTACTAATTACCAATCAATCCTATTATCTAAAAGATTATAAGTCTAACATTTATTAATCTAATATTATGGGCATTTTCCTTAAAGTGAGAAAATAAAAAACAATACCATTATAATTTATACCTCCCTCTAATCGTCCACATCAAGTGTCTGTGTCTGTGTCACGCTATCCATGTTGGAGTCCGAGATAATAGACATAAGTTGTGTAGGATTATTAGTCATGTCTGGAAACAAAGAGCATTTAGAAAGAGCACACAACATTCTAAAAAACATTTAACAATTAAAAAAAAACATTTCTAAACAACGAAATCATTAGTCATTACCTTTTTCCACGTTATAACTTTCTAAATATTCTGTTCCACCACCAATCTCAGGTTCACATTCAGCATCTTCATGAATAGAAGCAGATTGCAACCAATTCTGCGCACATATAAGACCCTCCACTGTTCTAGGAGCTAGAGAGCTTCGAAAAGCATCCAGTACACGTCCTCCTGTGCTGAAGACCGACTCAGATGGCACGGTTGTAATAGGGATGGCAAGTACATCTCGAGCAATCCGAGCAAGAATAGGAAACTTAAACTGATTCACTTTCCACCAAGCCAGAATATCAAAATCCTCGACCCTAGGCTGAGGAGGCTCCATCAGATATCTATCCAATTCAGATGTGGTTTCTATAACATCGTCCTCCTCCATAAAAGACATATATTCGTTCCACATGCGTTCTTCTGTACCACTTGCAGTAGAACTAGAACCACCAACTTCACTTGCTATCTGTTGACGTCTTGAAGTATTATCATTACCATAAACAATATTGTACTCCATAAACAATTGTTCCAATGTACCTCTAACCAAATCAATCATCACTCGACCCTCCTCCTTGCCCAATGTCTTAGAGAACCAAAAACGCAACCAACCCAACTTTAATTGGGGATCAAGTGTTGCTGCCACAAATAGTAGTCTATTCACATCTTTCAAATTACCCCAATATTTATCGTACTTCAATTGCATCCTCTTCGCCATATCCACCAACGAATCATCCTCACTTTGAGCAAACTCCTTCAATTGGTTGTGAATCAAAGCCAATTGAGTACAAAATAGGTTTGCAGTAACAGTCTTCGAAGCAGATATCCTCAGCGTGACATTATAAAACAACTTCAAGAAGTTTATAAAATGCTTCACACGCACCCAATCCTCTTTAGTTGGAGGCCCCAACCCCTTCTTCCCATGCCCGTCATCAATTAAAAAATCCAAAAAACCATTACCCAACCTCTCATCGAAAGCCAACATATCATTAAAAACATCTTCATACTTCATTGTAGACTCTAACATAATATACGTCGAATTCCATCTCGTAGGTACATCAAGTTGCAAAAATCCATCGGTAGGAAGCGACCTCTTCCTCACACAACTTCTAAAATAATCCAACCGTTGAGGGGATGACTTAACATACTTCACACAATTTCTAACCCGAACCACCGAATCATCCCATTCTTTCAAACCGTCTTGCACAATCAAGTTTAAGATATGTGCACAACACCTCATGTGAATAAATGCATGCCCACAAACAACAACCCCCACCCTACCACCAGCAAGTGCCAATTGTCTCTTTTTAAAATTATCTACTGCAACATTATTAGATGATGCATTATCCACTGTGATTGCAAGAACCTTATCAATCCCCCACTCATGCCCACATTCCTCCAATTCTGTCGCAATTGTAATCCCTCTATGATCCGTGACTCTACGAAATCCAAGAATCCTTTTGTGCAACACAAAATTCGAATCAATGAAATGGCCAGTTATAGACATATAGTTCATATTCTGAACCGAAGTCCAAGTGTCGGTTGTATAACAAATCCTAGGTCGCGTTTCTAAAATGATATTCCTTAACTTATTCTTCTCATCAAGATAAAGACCCATACAATCCTTCATCACTGTGTATCGAGAGGGCATCCTAAATCGGGGCTCAAGTTCATGAATCATATCTTTAAACCCATCCTTGCTCACCACCCTAAATGGCAACTCATCGACGATTATGAATCGAGCGATGGCCTTCCTAACCTTTTTTCTCATTATACGTATCTATCTTCATCTCCCCCACAACATTCCCCTTCTCAAGTTTTGAAGAAACATCGTGAGTGAACTTCGACTGAGAGAAGTCGAACTTACTTTGCTTCCGTTGATATGCTAAACAACCCTTCAAGTGAGACCTCATACCGGAGGTCCCTTGACGGGTGTGGTGAACCCCAACCGGGTGATTACAATAGTTACATTTTGCCATTGGCTTCTCTGGATCAGTTATTTTTTCCCTTGTGAAGTGATCCCACATGGGAGAGGGTTGAGAAATCTTCCTCCTCTTTGGGAGAGGTGGTACTGACACATCAACACTATCCCCCCCAAGTTGAGGAGCCGACTCCTCACCAATACTAGGGGAGGAAGCATTGACTCCTACTTGGAGAGGTGGTGTCGGTGAGTCAACCGAAGGATTAGAAGAAGAAGTAAACGGATCCATCTGAGAAAACAAAAAGTTTTGAAAAACAAACCTATTAAATATTCATACTCTAATAAATCTATAGAGAGAAAGAACGAGAAAATAAATAGAAGAATGTTCAACAAAGAGAGACAACTTTGAGAGATAGCAATACTTGAAAGGAAGCAGATAAAATATTTTGAAGACCTCCCTGTGAAGGGCCAAGCTTCGTTTCACACCGCACTTGAGCACTTAAAGCTCGGTCAAACGGTATCCACTTGGTAACTGGTCTAAAATAAGTTCATATATATATATATATATATATATATATATATATATATATATATATATTGATATAGTTTTTTTTATTCTTAAATAAGCGACCTAGGATTTCAAAAAGGATAATATTAAATTGATATATTTATTAAAATATGACCTAGGATTTGATTTGGGATAACATTAAATTCATAAATTGATTAAAATATCTGTAACTATATTAACAAAAACAAACAAGAAAGAAACAGTATGGATATATGTAATACAACATGTCTGTTTTTAATTTGTATAAATTCTAAGGGCATGTTTGCCTGCCATCTTTCTAAGAAAGCGTGCCATATTTCTCTCTCTCTCCCGAGTCCCTTGTGTGCCTTTTTAATTGGAGGATGATCGACCACCCAATTCCACCACATGCCCAAAGGGGTGTGGTCCGTGAGATCATTGAGATTCTTAAAGCAAAAAAAGGAAAAAACAACCAACAATAAGTGAGGTTTTGCGATGATTAAAAGCTGCAAATGAGCAAAGAGAAAATGGCGGAACCCACATCTCCGGTTCACAAAATCTCTAAGCATAATCGACAATGGATGTCCACGACAAAGCTCTCAACCAAAACAGAAAATTGAAAGAGAGCTCAAGATGATCCTATAGATAAAGGCATTCATTTTTCCACAGTAAGGAACTGATTGTGACTTCAAAAAACAAAAAAATAATATTTAGAAAAACAATCATATTTACAAAGCCAAAAAATACATTCTAAAGGAAATTGCCATAGCTAATCCGATATAACCCTAAGAATTGTTTAGAATTTTAAATCTAAAGGAACTACGTACAAATTCCAGCAAAACTAAAAAAAAATCCATAAACGAAGAAAGAGTAAAACGTAAATCTAAAGCAACTACTGATTCCATTAAAAGTAAAAGAACTACAGATTACCTACAGGCTACAACAAACAAACAACAAACAAGTAACAACCAAATCCTCCAATCATTCAAGCCCATCCTCCTCAGTTTCACAACCTAGGTCCTAATATACATTCTAAAATTTTAAATTAACTAATGAACTACTAAATAAGTGAAAAATTAGTGAATTTACCTCAATGACAGTGCACTAACCAGTAACCACACGGCACAACCTTTGTAATAACCTGCAAAGAAATTTTTTTTGTATTAACAGATAACAAAATGAAGAAATGGTTATTGAACAACTGATAAATTATAATGAATAAATTATAATGATACGAAAATGAAATTGAACAAAAAAAAAAGAAGCAATATGAAAAAAATGACTCTGTGACTGTGATCCGTGAGAGAAAGAGAGAGAGAGAGAGAGAGAGAGATTCGGCTGAGAATGAGAGGAGGTCGGTGGCCTTCAAACTCGAAGGCGAGAGACGGCGGCGACGGGCGACCCGAGAGAGAGACAGAGAGTTGAGTCACCGTGGGTCTGTGAGAGAGAGCTCGAGAGTCAGAGAGTTGAGTGAGACCGTGAGAGAGAGCTCGAAAGTCAGAGAGACAGAGAGAGATCGGAGGTCGGAGGTACGGGAGCGGCAGTCGGCAGATCTGAGAGGAGAGGGGCAATGGGTATCGACTATCGGGGGGGGGGGGGATCGTGGGTTAAAAGGGTTTTGAAAACCCTTTTCCAAAACGCACAGTTTTGGCCAAGTCCAAAGCTGTGCGTTTTGTAATTTTTTAAAAAAATAAAAAATAAAAAAACCGGTACCGGCATTTCGCCCAGTACCGGCGGAATTACCGATACCGGGTCCGGTACCGGTATTTCCTAAAAATCTATACCGGTTCCGGATCCGGTTCCGGCCGGTATACGGTGGCCGGATCTCGGAACCGGTGCCGGTACCGGAATTCCGGATACCGGCGGATAAAAATCCCACCCCTACTCAAGTTGAAAAGAATACGACAAAGATTCATTATTTGTAGGAAAGTTGGCATGAGCTAGATGAAGTAATTATCTGATGAGGAAATTGTACTTTGGTCACTTGGTAATATCAGGTGCCTTCATCACTTTCATTTAGCTAGGTTAAGTATTTACAGTCATCTAGCTAAGATCGATCTATATTTAGGAAATTGTATACTTTGGTCACTTATTGATTTTCTTGAGCATCTAATTAGATCGATCTATATTTACAAATTAACATGCACTTCAACGAGACAATTGACCTCAAATGGATAAAGTCATGTCACGTTCATTTGTTTCAATTAAGTGTAAGTAATTATATATATCTTACTTTATGTGTATTTTATAATTAATTAGCTCCTACACTATTTGCCTTTCGTGCGCGCAATAGCTATCAATGACTTAAATTCTCAAAAATCTTTTGTGGCAGGGCCCTCTAACCTGTCATCAAATTTGATTCCATTCGAATCTCTCATATCATAAACTTCCAAAATGACTTGCGAAGTTGAGCCCCCTGCAGCTCTCATTGTTTAGAAAGTGGCTTTGCTATCTTTACTTCGAGCTCTTGCCTTTGATCAGTTTGAACTTATTGAAATTTTCCTCATAAGAAACGTGTATGAAACTTCAGCTGATAAGTCTAGAGATCAAACTCTCTTTGGATACTGGCAGACCAAAGGGCGGAGGGGCACCTTGACATGTCAAAAAGTTTCACATTTCATATTTTTAGGATACTTTTTTTATAAATTTAACTTTTATAGGGATTTGTGAAATTTTGTTTAAATTTTGAAAGTTATTTGTTACAATATTAAGTTTTATTAGAGTGTACGAAAAAGTGTGGATTTTATAATGAATTAATGAAACTTTCTATATATAAGTTTTGTAGGGATTTGTAAAAAACCTCTGGATTGAATGAGTTCATCGAGTTTTTTATATTTAATGGTAGAAGATTGAGTTTTATTGGAATTTTTGAATAAAGGGTTGACCAAAATTTTCTAAATTTTTGTTTGACTAACACTACAAAACAACAGGTCTATAGCGGCGGTAGATAAAAACCCCACTAAAGGGTATTTTCTGCGACGTTTTGCAACAAACGCTGCTAAAGGAGGTCTATAGCGGCGGTCATTGAGCCGCCGCTATTGACCCCCTTTAGCAGCGTTTACCGAAAAACGCGACTAAAAGTGATACTTGTAGTCGCGGTTTTATAGCGGCGGTCAGTGACCGCCGCTACAAGTATATTTATAGCAGAGCAAACACTGCTAAATGTCTCTGGTCTATAGTGAAGGGCACAGACCTTAAAACCCCGGGTATAGCTCCACGTTTTAGTGGCAGGCGTCCTGACCGCCACTGTAGGGTGACGCAACCGCTGCTAAAAAATTCGGGTCTATAGCGGCAGTCACACTGACCGCCACTGTATCTCGTACCCATAGCAGCATTTTTGAAACAAACCACTGCTATAGGTATTGCTGAAAAAAATTAAAAAAATCTAAAATTATATGTTATTTAATGTTAATAATTATTTTATTGACTATTTTATTCCTTATAATACATATTTTTATTTTGTAACGTGTTTAAAAAAACTTTAGGAGACCTAATTAATAAAAATATGGAATTAAATGTAGTTTTATGAAAATTGAAGTTGTTATATGGAATTAGAAAAAATGTTATGAAAGTTATATCTATGATTTTTATAGTAATTGTATTTTTATTGACTAAATCTAAGTAGTTTAGACATCTATTATCATATGTTTATAATGGGCATATATATATATTTGTAATAATTAGTAATATAATAATATTTAGTTATGACATATTATTTAATTTCAAATAAAAAGATATTGTGAGATTAATTAGCTTATGCAATTAAAGTACATAACTTAATATCTGGTCATAGTTATTATGATAATTGAATATTTTATTGATTATATAATTAGCAATTATATTTCAATCATTTGTAATATAAGACTAATTAATTTGGACATATTATTTATTTCCAAAAAAAGATATTGTGAATTTAACTTATACAATTAAAGTACATGTAATGTAATTTTATTACACTAGTTATAAAAATGTATTAAATAATATGCTATGTATTTAATACTAAATATAAAGATTTTCAAATACTATTATGATTTAAAATTACTTTTAATTTACTAAAAATGTATAAATACAAAATATAAATTTTTTATTAAAAAACTACAAATAAAAAAATATAGTGAAACGCGCGTTTCATCTCCCCTTTGGTGAAACGTGCGGTTCACTGAAATCTCCACGAGATATTCAGCTCCATCCCCATTCCCCCCACTCGAACTTCACGAAAATCGCAACCCTTCGCAAAAACTAAACCTAACCCAGCTCATTGGCTGCCACTTGCTATCGCCGACGCCAATCCCCCCCAAGCTGCCACCGCTCTCCGTCGCCTTGCGCCAACTGTCCCCCTTCCCTCTCTGCCTCTGGAGTCTCGACCCTCTCCGACTCCATCCCTCTCGGCTCTCTGTCATCTGAGCTCTCTCCTTTTCCACACGGGGACCACGGTCCACACCACAACCACAGGCCACAGGTCTCTCTCTCTTCGGCTATCTCTCTCCGAATCTCCAGAGACTAGCCTCCAGATCTGGTAATCTCTCAAGTCTCAACTCTAAGTTTCAACTCTCTCTTGTTTATTTTTCGATTAGTGCCTACTGTCTAGTGATGAAATTTATTTTAATTTTTGCTTAATAATGTGATGAAATTTGATTAGGAATTTTGGATTATTGAATTCGTACAGTGGCTACAAATTGCAATTCAAAGATTGGGTGACCCACACGGCCATTGAAGGTATTATTGCTGCAATTAAATTTATTGTTGCTTAATCTTTAGAATTTGTTTATGAATCTATAGAATTTATTGTTGTAGATATTAGAAATATATTGTTGCTAAATCTGGTTGTAAATTATGGATATTAGAAATTGTATTGTTGCTGTTGTGAATCTATAGAATTTCTTGTTGTAGATATTAGAAATGTATTGTTGCTGAATCTGGTTGTGACGTTGTTTTTAAAACCTTAAACCTCCTTACTTACGTAGTAAATCATGTGGATATACTTACCCAGAAAATTGATATCGATTTAAAACCCCTTTTGACAAACGGCAAGAAATATGAGTTTCTTGTATCCTCTCTTTATCTTCTTTCTGAAAGCAGTCATTAATGGCGGAAGAATTCAAGTCTTACTTCAAGTAGTTCTTTTCGAAAGTAGTGAACTCGTCGCAATCAAAAAACTGAATTTGAAACCTTTTCGATGTGGCTTTTATCAGGTGCTTATAATAACATTGATACCTCTGGTAGTTCAAAATTTGGTAGGTGATTAAAGGCTCTGTTAGTTTATAAATTGCATCCGCGAGGTGTGCACAATGAAAGAAAATGCAAGTAATTTCCTGCAAGTAAGATGTTGCAAATGGTAAGGACTTCTAACCTTATTAGTAGTAAAATTCATTATGAACAACAGAGTAAGCAATAGCGGAGGGGTTAATCATCCATGTAAGCAGCTTCCCTTCCTTTAATGTATAGTGGAAAAGCTCATTTTAGGCCAGAAAGGGAGAACTAGATTTAGCTTTTCCTGCAGCATTCTATTATCTTGATAATTCAGAGTACGAGACTTTAAGGTAGGATTTCATGTTATTATTCTCCTCTCAGTTACTTATCAAAAGGAGAAATGGTCAGTGCTGTTGCCCTTTGCTTTTGTTCGGTGAGCATATATTACAGGAGGTCAGTTATTGTGTGAGTGAAGCTATTGTGTGAGTGTGTGAGTGGACGGGTGAGATTAGAAGTTAAGAAATCTAATGGCTGACAAAATGCCACATCAATTAATGAAACCGGATCGGTTGCGCGGGTCGGGTTCGTTAATTGACGTGGCATTTTTCAGCCGTTAGATTTCTCAACTTCTAATCTCATCCGTCCACTCACACTCACACAATAGCTTCACTCACACCATAACTTTTGCCTATATTAGAGTTCCTTCATGAAAATTTGTTAGTTTGGCGCTGGTCATTGAGTGGGAAATAGGTTTCTGTAGTTACTATTTGTTTTCCTTTTATTTTGAGTGGAAAATATGTTTTCAGTAGTTACTATTTGTTTTTCTTTTATTATTGGTAAGGTCGCTGAACTCATTTCTGTTGCAATTTTCAGATACGATGGTCAGCGTGCTCAAATTCACAGATTAGTTGATGGATCTGCTTGCGTTTTTTCAAGAAATGGAGACGAAACAACATCAAGATTTCCTGATCTGGTTAATATAATTAAGGAGTCATGCAAGCCTTCTGCAGTGGCTTTTGTTCTGGATGTAGAGGTAGGAACATGGTGTCTGATGATTCAACTTTTTTTCTTTCTTTCTCTCTTTTTTACCCTGTGTATCAAAGAATTCCATCTCGACTCTCCTTTATTAAAGTTCCGCAGTAAAATGAAAGGATTTTGAATCTTCGATTGAGAAATCTTGTGCAATTCACAGCTGAATTTCTAATCTACTCAGAAACTTCCAATAATTTCGGCAAAAATAGAAGAAAAAAAGAGTCAACAGCTTTCCTCCTTTTTGAAAGTGGAACTTCCACCTAATTTTTAAAAACTTGCATGCTATCCATTTCCACCTAATTTTTAAAAACTTGCATGTTATCCGTGGAGCCTTGCAAATTTTGACAATTTTGAAACGATGTGTATTTTAATTTATTTTTAAGTAATTTTGACTTTATCAGCATGTTATTTAATCATTATAGAAACTGACTCAAATACATTTTCAGATTTGCTTCTTGTTCCTAATTGAGGGTTGATAGGTGACTTGCTAATAAATAATTGCTCTTTCATAGGTAAGTGGTATTTTGACTCTCGAACATCAATTACTATTATTTTTGTAATTTGGTTTCTGTTGGAGATTGGAGTTTGTGGGAGTTGATGGAAGGCGGAGGGCAGAGCTAACTATTACTTGTTGTTGGTTCTGTGGAGTTTATTGGAGATTGGAGGGGTGACTGTTATCTGTTGTTGGTTTTGTGGTTTTTGTTGGAGACTGGAGGACAAGGTTTGTGTTGTTTAATGTTTGTTTTTTTATTTATGTTTTATGTTTGTTTGTTGATATATGTTTATCTTTATTTTTAGTTAACTTTTGAGATCACTTCCTGGTGGATACCTCTACACTGACGTTGGAGGTCTTACCTGAGGTGTAATGAAGTCAGTCCTCTTTACGGAGGGATCTCTAAGTTGAATAGTGATTACTTCATGTTAGTTTTGTTGGTTAATGTTTGGTTTTTATTTATTTTTAATGTTTGTTTGTTGATACATCTTTATCTTTATTTTTAGTTAACTTTTAAGATCACTTCCTGGTGGATACAGTGGCTGAACTAGGAATGAAAACCAACCCGGGCAAACTTTTAAAGCAAAATGACTGAAATTTTTTTTTCATACGTAATGTAAAAAATTGTCTTAGCGTTACAATATCAAAACATTAAAAAATATTGAATTACACATACCGTACTATGTACTACGACTAAGAGGGGACAATTGGATCCTACGGTTGTGCATCTTTTGAAAACGTTGCAAAATGACTTCGTTCTCAATAGTTTCAAAAATTTCTGGCTCGATGTACACTATCATGCAATCATTCATCCAATCACCTCACATCCTATTACGCAAATTAGTCTTGATAATTTTCATCGCAGAGAACACTCTCTCAACGGTTGCAGTCGTAAGAGCTCCAATATCTTTCTGGTCTCAGCCATCTTCACAGCAAGAGCTGCAATATCTTGAAGCCCAGAAAAAGTATTAGTTCTTCTAACATTTCTATTGTAGTTGTCAAGCTGATTTTTAAGTACCACGCGATCAATAATGTAAATAAGTAATTATCTGCCCTCCACGCCTCGAACGACAGTGAGTTGGTATAATGTCTTCCATATTGGGCACATTGATAAAATTATTCAGACAAAATGTTTTTACTTCTTCCAAAAATTTATCCCATCATTCCTCCCTCAACTCATGCAACCGTTCCCTCACAACTCCAACCAAACCCATAGCATTAACAATATTTTCTTCAACAAATGCATAGTGAATGCAAATTCATAACTTTGCATCTTATTCATTAAGCTCCTAGCCATGGCTCTTTGTTCTGGGCAAGTACCATCCTCATTTATGTTTTCAAGAACGTCCAACACTGCTAACCACATAGTGAAGAGATGCAGTACTGTGGTGTAGTATGAACCCCAGCGAGTGTCACCTACAATGTTATGAGAATTAAAAACCAATAAATAAATAAATAAAGACTAAATGATCTAAAGTATTGAAACGAGATATAATTTTTTTATTAGATTGCATAACTTTAATATAATCTTTATATGAAAAAACATCATAGTAATTTAATTTGTGCCCAAAATTTAAATTAGATTCCATAACTTTTAATTTAATTTTTACTTCCTCAGACAAAAATTGATGTGGATTGACCGAAATACCCCTTAAAGAAAAAATGTAAAAAAACAAGCACATATAGAAAATACAATAAATTCTATATTTTTATTTAGAAAATATTTAATTTTTTATATTTACATGTTATTTTTTATTTTATTTTTTTGAATTTTTTAATGTTTCTAATTATGATAAATGGATGGAAAGATTTATGTCTTTCAAAACTTATGGGGGTAAAAAAATTAAATTCCTGTGAAACACAAATGGAAAGAGAATGGTACTAACGGGAGTAGAACCACCGTCTCCAACGCCCAAGCTGATTTCCACTCTGGAATAACCTGTCAGGCATACGTGCTAATGCGAACAAGGGGCTGCAGTTGTTCCTGTCTCGAGTAAAAGCCAATTCTGGACAAACCCCCATCAAATGCAGCGCAATATCTATAACAATGAACGTCAAACCCGGAAATGTCAAATAATTGAAAAAATAAAATAAAATGCAGCCTGGGCCTGATGGGATCAGGCCCAGTCCACATTTTTTAATCATCCAGGCGGGCTTATGTTGGCCTGGGCCAACCAGGGCGGCCCAGGCCAACTTATTTTTTTTAAAAAAATATACATGATTTTTTTTTTCAGGGGTGGACCCCGGGTGGATACCTCTACACTGACGTTGGAGGTCTAACATGAGGTATAACGAAGCCAGTCCTCTTTACGGAGGGATCTCTAAGTTGAATAGTGATTACTTAATGTTAGTTTTATTGGTTAATGTTTGTTTTTTGATTTATGTTAGATTATAACAAAATCTTGATAACATGCGACGAACATTAAAATGATACATACATTTTATTTGTTTGATTTCATATTGTTTTTTATTTGCCGTCATGGACAAGAGTTGGATGAACAAGAAACGCGGGACAAGAGAATATGTATTGGGAGTCAATGAGTTTCTAAGTTTTGCATCTAAGAGTATGGGTAGTGATGGGAGAATTTGTTGCCCTTGTGTAAAGTGCGTCAATTACAAGAGGTATAACATATGTACAGTACATGACCATTTGGTCCAATATGGGATGTCTCCGGGTTACAACTATTGGTTTGCGTATGGTGAATCGCAAGATAGGACATCTTCTAGTAATCTATCTATTGTTGTGGAGGATAGTCAAATGTGTCAACCATCAACTGGGATGCATGAACTATTACATGAGGTATTTTCATGTGAACCGAAAAGAGAAGCTAATGATATATGAGAAGAAAGAGTCATGTCTCCTGATGATACTACTTCAAAATTTTATGAAATGCTTAAGGATGCCGACGATCCTTTGTATGAAGGGTGCATAAAATTTAGTAAGCTAACTGTTGTTGTACATTTATATCATTTGAAGTGTATGGGAGGGTGGAGTAATACCTCTTTTACATGGTTACTCCAAACACTGGGTGATATGTTTCCTGCAGGTGCTAAATTGCCGAAGGACACTTATGAAGTTAAAAAGTATACGAAGGAGTTAAGCCTCGGATATGAAAAGATCCTTGTTTGTCCAAATGGTTGTATGTTGTTCTGGAATGAGAATGAGAAGGTGGAAGTTTGTTCAAAGTGTGAAGCATCAAAATGGAAGGGCAATGGGGAGGGAAATAACTTGTCACAGAGGGAAGGTGGATCATCCAAGAGAAAATCGGTAAAGGATTTGCGGTGGTTTTTTTTAAAGCAACGATTACAGAGGTTATTCATGTCCTCAAAAACTGCTACTCATATGAAATGACATCGTGATAGCCGAATAAATGATGGTTTGTTAAGGCATCCGGCCGATGGTCTAGCTTGGAAGGCATTAGATTCTTAGTATGTTGATTTTGCTTCTGATCCACGTAATGTCAGGTTTGGGTTAGCAGCGGATGAGTTTAATCCTTTTGGGAACATGAGTACTACTTATAGTACGTGGCCAGTGATATTGGTGTCATATAACTTGCCTCCTTGGATGTGCATGAAACATTCATCTCTAATGTTCTTATTCCTATACCTAAATCTCCTTATTTCAAGATTGATGTATATCTAGAGCCCTTGATATTTAAGTTAAAAGAGTTGTGGGATGTTGGGTTAGATACATATGACATTGGTTTGAAAGATATGTTTAAGATTCGTGGCACATTGATGTGCAAGATTAACGATTTTCCTGTATAAGTTTAATAATTTACGCACCTAAATCTTGTGGTATATTTTGCAGAACCGATTTACAATCCCCGAGGGTCCATTGAGGGATGTAGTGAAACATTGGTTCCTCAAAGATTTGGGTGAAAAATGGAGGAACTTTAAATGTAGTTTGAAGGCTAAATATTTCAATGAGGCCTTTACACCTCAATATGTGAAAAGTCAGATGTTAATTTGGAGCAATTTTACAAGTTAGTAGATTTTTGGTATTTTGAAGCAGGACGGGTATGCCATTATTTCTTTGTATTATGTATTTCATGAATGTAATATTAATTATTAATATATAATGTCTTAGTATTAATGTAGTGTCGAAGTTTGGCAGGGAAACAAAGTCGATCACTACAAACGTCGGTGCACACTGCAAGATCTCGAAGCGTTGCCGACATGCTCATGAGATGGTACATAGTACTAAATTACTTTGTTTGCTCAGCAAGTTGTTATTATTAGGATTGTTATAAGTAATTTACAATTTCATCATTACATATGGTGTCTGTGATGCAGGAAAAAGAGAAACAAGTTATAATTGATCGAGCAGAGCTATATAAAGCAGTCCATTCACGTTCTGACGGGTCTCCAATGAATCCGGATGTAGCAGAGAAAATAGTATGTCACTATTACATTCAATTTTTTATTTGAACATGCAAATGACTAATCATAATTTAACTGTATTTTCTATTATTTCAGAGGCGAATGAAGGAGATTCAAGTGAATGATCCAACAATTTCACAAGCCTTGAGCCAATCTAGAATGAGTGGCAGCATCAGTTGGTCACCATCTGACCGCTATCCACAAGTGATTGGTCCAGAACGACATGGTCGCATTCGCAGCGTTGGACTAGGACCGACTCCTTCATCTCATCCTACTAGCACTAGCAGAATATCCACTCAGCCTACATCATCTAATAACGACCAAATAGTGGACATTCAGGATAGAATGAAGACTATTGAGTCTACAATGACATCGCTTCAATCTACAATCCAAATGATGGCTACAGCGTCGGTAGAAATTTTAGTTACATACCCTCAGATAATCACTATTGATTCTATTTACGTATTTTCCTAGCTAATTGTTTATTTAACTTTTGTATAAGCAACGTGAAAACCAAAATGTTGTCAATCCCAATCCTAACCAGGGACCACTATCAGTTCATAGATCATCTCATGCAAGCCAGAAAACGTTTGATGGTAAGATACTAACATAAATGAAGATTTCCAGTAATTTGATAGTAAATGTGCACTAAATTCTTGTGGTCATATTTATTTATTTTTATCTTTGTTAATGTCATTATCGTTTGTAAATTTTGCAATATTGCAATTGCAGACAATGTTGATGGTGAGGGTGATGGTGGTAATACAGATGGTGCAAATGCTGGAGCAGATGGTGATCGTGGATGTGTTGAAGCTGCTAAAGATTAAAGTTAATGTTATTTGTTGTTAAATATCATTACTTGCTAGTTTATAGACCACTGCGAAATTTTTATAACTTATTTGTGTTTATTGTAAAACTTGTACAGACATGGTTATTTAGTCAATGATGAAATATATTTTGTTTTATTACACTTTTCTATTACATTTTTTTAATACTGAGTTAGTGTCGTTTTTAAATGCTGGACGAAAAAAAAATTTATTTAAAAAAACCCTCGTATCTTTAGCGGCGGTCGCGACTGCCGTTATATGACCGCCGCTAATAATTTTCGGGTTTATTGTGGCGGCCACGACCGCTGCTATAGAACTTCGGATATATAGCAGCGGTCGAGAACGCTGCTCTAGAATTTCGAGTCTACAGCAGCGGTCTAAATCGTTGTTATATGACCGTCGCACTATAACTTAGGCTCTACAACGGCGGTCTAGACCGCAGCTGAATCGCTGCTGCAGACCGAAGTTCTATAGCGGCGGCTCCGACCGCTGCTAAATGACTACTGCAATAGACTCGAAGTCTTCACCAGCGGTCTAAAAAACCACCACTATAGCCTGCCACGTCGGTAATACAGTGGCGATCGCGACCGCCGCTAAAGAACCTTTTTTGTAGTGTAAGAAAAATTTTCAAAATTCTATACTTTCGTTGTTGCCAAATATCATACCGAGAAAGAGAAAACAATTGTGGTAAAATTCTATTCTTAAATTTCTTGTATCCGTGTTTAATTTTTTGAAAAAAAAAATACAATTATATATATATGTGTGTGCAAGAACTTGCGTAATGCTGGGGCTTTTCTAGTGTTTTATTGTTATCTTCACATTTTTTCTTAAATCGAGCATTGGTAGCTGGTAATTTTAAAGCTTAATTATAACCACTACGGTCTCTGTGATATTGATTTTTAACAAATGAGTCATGTGGTATACAACTTTGAACGAGACAATCCATATGATCCAATTTCTCATGCATATAGATCATTTTGTTAACCAAAAGTTAGCCAACTAACAGACGATCGACATGGGTTAGGAGTTGAGATACCCATTTTCAGGGTCAGATAGCCTATCCTGGACCCTGTCCTTGTTAGTGGACTAACTTTTAATGGACGAAAGCAGGGCTGAAAACCGACCAATCGATTCGGTTTTAGGCCTAAACCGGGGGCCAAACTAGCTGGTTTGATTCTAATAAATTCCCAACTGACGGCCAAACTGCCGGTTGGGAGAACCAACCGGGCCGACCAGGTTGGGGGCCGACCAGGTTGTTTTTTAAGCTCATTCGGTGGCCCAAATTCAATTTATTTTTTAAGCCCAAATATTTATTTGTTCAGCCCATTCGGTGACCCAAATTTGCCCTTTTTTCATATATTTAACGATTTAAGACTTTGAATTCAATTTTTATGCTTTTTTGTTGGTTGTTCGGGTCCTAATACATAACAATTAACAACATACTAAAAAAATAAGAAAAACAAATGGCCTATTTAACATCCAGTCCTAACAAGTTACAAGTTAACAATTAACAACCAAGCAAATTAAAATTACAACAAGCTTTGAATATTCCAACTTCCATTACATTTAATCGTCAACTGGGCACTTCTCAGACAACCCAAGGATCTCCACTGTCTAAAACAAATAACAAATCAAAGTAAGTTAAGTATACATAAATATAAATTGTATACCTCATTCTTCTTCATATTTATCTGCATTTTCAAGTAACTCAGAATCAACAATAGAGTCTTCCTCTATCCAATTTTGTGCACATATGAGGGCCTTTACTATTCAAGGAGCCAATGAAGTTCGATAAGGGTCTAGAATACGTCCTCCGATGTTAAAAGCGGACCATTTATATACTGTAGAAATTAAGATGGCCATAACATTTCGAGCCATGCAAACAAAAATATGATACTTAGATGCATTGGAATTCCATCACTGTAAAATATTGAATTCCTCGGCTCTTGCCTCACAACCATCACTCAAATATTGTTCCATCTCTGATTTTCCATCACCCGTAGATATAGACTTTTCAAGCCTTTCAAGGATGCGAGCCAACTTTTTGAGGCGAGTTTGATTACCCACCCCAACATTATGCATAGGATGAGAAGCTTGAGGTGCTGATTCAACAATACCAAACTTATCATAATATTTCACACACAACCGGTCAAACACATTTTTCATAAAGGCGAACATTACATCCCCCTCCTCAGTTGGATAGTTTTGCTTGAACCAAAGCTCTAAAGTAGTCAGCTTATACCTTGGATCAAGAACCATAGCAATAAACAACAACATATTCATTTTGGAAGAGATCCAGCAATACTTATCATATTTTCTCTTCATACTTGTTGCCATATTTTTCAAAATATGATGACCAATTTCACACAAGTCACAAATATTCTCCTAGATAATACAAATCTCTTAAATGTAGACATTCGCAGTCATATACGAAGATCCCAAAAAACTGTATAGTAGCCTCATAAAACAACTCCAAAAATTGAACAAATATCCTAACTTGCTCCCAATCCATAAATAGAGGAGGTCTCAAATGCAGTGACTCATTGGCACCTTCAGTAAAGTAGCCTTTTGTATAGAGGATCCTCATCATGGAGCCGGTCAAACACCTTTTCATATTTCTCTGCTTTCTCCAACAAGAGATAAGTAGAATTCATCTTGTGGCAACATCAAGACACAACATAGTCTTACTTCTACGTTATCTTTTTCAGCACATCTCTTAAACTTATCCATCCTAGCTGGAGAAGATCTCACATACCTCACTGCATTGTGCACCCTTATAATAGACTCATCATATTCTTTCAGTCACTCATTCTCTACAAGGTTCAAAATATGGGCACAACACCTCATATGAAGAAATTGTCCATCAAGGGCGATGTTGGGTTTCAAGCACCTCTTCAAAAATTTAAATGCAATATCATGTGAAAAGACATTATCAACCGTGACAGTAAAAATCTTACTAGCAATACCCCACTCAAGAAGACACGCCTCAAGATTCATCCCAAGTGTATCTCATATGTAATTAGCAACCAAACGTTGATAATTCTCTTGTGCAATTTCCAATCATCACCAATGAAGTGTGCGGTGGGGTACATGTAATTCAAGTTATGATTAGAAGTTCAAGTGTCGGTAGTGAAACAAACTCTACTAGAAAGTGACTTCAAAGATTTTTTTCAACTTTTCTTTTTCTACATTGTATATCTTAAAACAATTCCTAACAACCGTTAACAACTTTAAAAGGCTCCTAAACCAACCGTTAACAATTCCTAGGTTCAAACTTATTCAAAAGCCTCCTAAACCAACGATCCTTAACAACTTTAAATGGGTGTTCATCACCAATAACAAACTCAGCAATTGCTTGTCGAAGCTCCTCAACATTGTACCTATGCATGATCATAGAACTAGAACTATTCCCCTCCCTCTCAGGTTTCTTATCAAAGCTCAGTGTGAGCTGATTTTTATCAACCACCCAAACCGATAAGGGTATTTTTAACATTGATTCTCCAAGTGAGTTATCATCGATGAAGTTCCATTTCTTTTAGAATGACAAAATATTGTTTCACACAATAGTTACACGCAGCTTTAGGTGAATGAGCAGGCAAACCCTCAACACTTGTAAAATGTTCTCATACAAATGAAGCATATCTAGACTCTTTCCTTTTAGCAAAAGGTTGACTAGTAGGGATAGTATTAATTCTAAGGTTATCGTCACCAAGATCAATATGCACCCCATACAACTCATCTTTAATATCATTCACATTCTTGGGAGTCTCATTATCAGGGGTACTTGTTGGAGTCTCTTCCATCTAGACCATATTAAAAATAAAAATCACAAATTAACAAAAAATCCAACAATATAAAATCATTAAACAATCCAAACGACATTAAATCAGCAAATCATCCAACAAACATAACCCTAAATTCATCCAAATCTAACATCAAATCAGCCCTAACTTCCGATCTCCACAGAACCAACAAAATCATAACTTTCGATCTCTAACATAAACTAACAGTAACTTAGTAAAATGGGAAATGTGAAATACTAACCTGATTTGATTCTCTTCAACAATAATATAAAATCAACTTGAGGAAAGTTACAACAACACTAAAATCAATTTACAACAATCTGTTAATGTTCTTGAATTTCTAGCAACAACAACTAAGTAATTTATATCAACACTATAATCAATACAAAAGCAATCTGTTAGTGTTCTTGAATTTCCAGCAACAACAACTATGCCTATAACAAATTCCCTTTATCAACACTTTTGTTGACATTATTTCAAGTACTAGTCAAGCCAATTTCAGGTTCAGAGGATTGAACTAATAGCTAAAAAAATCAATTACTACATAATTAGAACAAAAGTAACCATATAGAGTACCATAATACTTGAATACAAAGCGTCTTTTCAAACAAATTATTGTCATTTTACTTGGCCTAAGTAATTTACAGCAACTAAGAAATTAAACAGCAACAACCAGCAACTAAGAAATTAAACAACCTAAACAAATAAAAAAATAAACTTAAATCAACCTTAAAAACAGATCTGCTCTCAACCAGAATCAACCTAGCCAAATCATGAATTAAATCTTTAATCTTACCATCACACTTCACAGCATGAGCAAATCATGATTTAAAATCGAAATCAATTAGAGAGAGAGGAAACTTACACTGTGAGAAAGAGAGAAGGCTGACGCAGCGTGAGTTGTGAGAGAGAAAGAAAGGGGCATGAGAGAGAGAGGGGGGGAGACGACGTAAGCCCGTCGGGAGAAGGGAAAAGGGTGGCTAGGGTTTAGAAAAGGTTATGAAGGAGAGGGGAAAAGGGCATCGAGGGGAAACTGGGATTCTGGAAATACGTAAAAGGGGTGGGGGAAGACGACGTTGTCTCATCCCCCACTTAATATTAATATATATATATATATAATAAATGAAATTTCAAGTATACCCTCGGTTCGATTCGGCCCACGGTTCTGGGGTCAAACCGACCCAGTCGATTCCTGGATAATTTTGGGCCGACAGCTGAACCGGGCTGGTCCAGTAGGGTTTCGGGTCCATTTGGGTAGGTTTCTGTCCAAAATTGTACACTCCTAGGCGAATGGACTTGTATGTCTAAAAAATGGATCACATGAACCGTATCGTTTAAAGTTTTACCTCAAGTACTGATTTGTTAAAAGTCAATATCGGAACTGTATCAGCCATTTTTTAAAGAGCGGGTTTTCTTTTTTATTCAGTTTTGTATCTCTTTCGGTTGATTTTTAATTAGAGGGTGGCGAAGAGTTTATTGTATATATGTATATAATATGTTCAACTTATGCAACAAGCGACCTCTAGAACGTGGGCGCGCGGCTAATCGTAACCCCTTTTTCTGTAACATTTGAAGGCCAAAAGGTCACATTTTATATTATTTGACTTTATTAATTAATTATACCGCGATCAGAAAGGACAAGAAAAAGGACGTTAGGAAGTGTATATATCGATCGTGATCACTAAAAACAGTGTTGATCAAGATAAGCACTTTGACACATTAATTAATGATCATACTACGTACTAATTAATGGTCCTTTGATTAACAAATTGTCCGGCCACTACTGATCCTTTTTTGATATTGTAGTACGTATAGTACAGGCCATCATATATGTACCTCTGGCTAATTAATACACATAGGAACGCATATCGGCATGCACCCTTTTTCATCATTTTTTCGTAGGATTAGGTACTGGACGATTCAGTGATCGATATTGTTGTGCCTGGTACCTATTTAAATGCTGAAGATGATACACTAAAGAACCTGACAATGAATGAAGAAAATAGGGTCTGCATATATTTATTTACTCGATCGATATTATGAAGTTAGACAAATAATTCATGTCACAAGTAAATGAAAGTAAAACAAAAAAATAAATAAGAAGAAAGAAAAATATTTACAGAAGATTAATAGAATTTATGAATGAAATCAATGAAGAAGTCAATTCTTTACACTGTATATAAAAATATTACCCAATAAACTTAAATTTGTTAACCAAGGTTAATTAGATGGACTACTAAACAAGATAAAAAAAATTAATTGAACAATCTGACATTAATCATTAATGTATTGATTCCCAAGTCAAATGCCCCGTCCACGTACGACCTATTTTTATCATATAATCGATATTCAAACAATAATCCAACCTTAGTATATATTTTATTTTTTATAATATAGCATAATCAATTACTTTCACATTAACTTTGGTATGTTATAACTGTCAGTAGAACATAAGTGTTATGGAGAGAAGCACTGCGGTCTAATTTTAGTTTCAAAAACCTTATCAACGTGTTTCCGTACGTCGGAGGTTAATTTTAACAAGATCATTCGAAAAAAATATTTTTAAAATATACTAATTTATATTGATTTTGTGATGATAATGTTGATTATATATGTCACAGACTCACATGAGTGTCATGCATGTCGATAAAAATATTTGTGATTTTGTGCATGTGAATTAATAAAAGGATCATGATCATATTCAATCTAGTGATTGAATTGGACAGTTTGATTCGGAAAGAAATAGACACGCTAGCCTGTTTTACAATTCAATGTTGTCTATATTAATACAAGATAGTGCACGGACCCTATAACAATCAATGCAGGATTTGCCAATCTCTTTATGAATTACATGATCCAACTCATGCAGGAAATTAGAAAATATTTCCATCCATCAATATATATATACATGATTAATTGGTACAAAATATTAATGTTTTTGTCTGAGTCATTGTTTTCTTCAGTACCAATCAAACTAAATTCAATATAACTTTTTAGTTTTTTCATTTAAGAAAAAGATCACGTAATGTCATAATACACCCCTTAATTATAGGTTAAAATCAAGCTCGTCCCCTTAAATTTCAAAACGGTGATTTGCGCCTTTTATGTTTTGAATTTGAACAAATCTCGTCTTTTGTTTGATTTAGGCGTTAAGTTAGACAGAAAACATGCAAAATGACCGAAATGTTGCTCAAAGGTTGGTTTTGGTCTATAATTAGAGGACGTACTATGACATTACCCCTAAGAGAAATTATATGATACTCCATGTTGCTCAAAGGTTTATTCGTTAAAACGTGTATTTTAAGGTAGAGCTAGCAATAATAATTACAAGTATCTTAACGACAATTTTGTTTTGGTCCTTTGCTTGAGCTTTCAAACATATATAGCATGTACGTAGGAACTAAAATAGTTTCATCGTTCAAATCAAAATAGTATTAATGTATTTCTAGAAATGTATTCCTATAATAATATATATCATGTGGATCAATATCTCTAAAATTCGATGTCCAAACTAAATGGTCATGTAATTTGAAAACAAAAACATACGCATGAAGTACTGTAAATCGAATATATATTATAGGACGTAAGCTATCCGAAGTTTATAAATAAATAAAATGTATAGTCCACGTATGTTTGTCTGTCTACGAATTGTACAATGTAAGTAGCAGAAATATTCTAATCTAGATCAACTCCATAAGAAAGACTGCTTAACTAAAGCTGCTCTCAAAATCACGGGAATGAGCATATATGGGAGTAGCGGCGTTAAAGAAAGATTTCATAGCACTAAGCTCGGATAAGCCTGATTTAATTTGATCGTACTATAAACTTAACAACATAACAAAGTACTGCGGATACGTGCAGTAACTCTTTATCAAACGTATTAATTAAGTCGCGATATTTTTATCTTTATCGAATTGGAATAAAAAAATCTCCATTTTGGAAGGTTTGCACTCTTCAACGCTTTAGGAGGTGCATGTTAATTTTCATGAGATACTAAAATACTGGAGCATGTCTCCATGACTGGATATCCATCATAAGATCTCCACTTCATCATACCGGCCGGGGATGAGTACCCTTCCATCAGTACTCCACTAACGTTAATTAATTAAGTTTGTTAATGTCCTAATCAGTGCTGAATGAGGAGGGCTGGCTGATAAGAACATCTGACGTACGGATTGATGCTATTTTTTCGGTCTCAAGTAGAATGAAAAAAAAAACATTAAATTAAGAATATGTAATCAAAGATGAATTGCAAAAAAAAAAGCTTTTAGCGGCGGTTACTGGTGCCAAAACCGTCGTTATAGGATATAGCATAGACCTTAGCGGCGGTTACTGGTCACGACCGCTGCGATTGTACCATCGCATAGACCTTAGTGATGGTTTTGTGTGACCGCTGGTGAAGACCATGAGTATATAGCAGCGGTCGAGACCGCCGCTATAGACCCGAAGTGCAATCGTGCTAGTATTTTAAAACACTACTAATTTTTTCCTATATTAAACCATAATTCATTGGATATAAAAACTTAAAGAACAAGGATAATAAAAAAATATATACTTCGTCATTGATTAATGATGTTTTACAATATACACAAGAATCTCTACAAGTCATCTAAAAAGCAACAAGTTTCTAATATAAAATAACAATAAACAAGGATCAACTAAAATATTCAAATACAACACAATAAGCAAAGACCAATTAAAATCTTCCTCCTTTCACACATCAACATCCTCTTGAATTCTTGTGATCGAAAACAAATATCACATAAGAAATTAAAATAAACAAAATATTTATGTAAACAAAATATCTACTTGTGTATAAGACTATAAGCAACTTCACCTTGAATTCCATTAAAAAGTAGTGCTTCTTCAACTTAACATGCATATGGTCACTAAGATGCATGTCAACATCCACTACAAAAAATAGGTCTCTAGCAGCGGTCTTTTTAGCGGCGGTCGCTAAAAACGCCGCTACATGGTGTTTTTAGCGGCGTTTTGCAAAAAACGCTACTAAAGGGAGTCTATAGCGGCGGTCTTTTTACCAACGGTCACCGACCACTTTGAAAACGCTGTTATAAGTCCGACCTGTAGCAGCGATTGAGACCGCCACTAAAAGTCGGATTTCTAACAGCGTTTTTGGGAAACGCTGCTAAACTTCCGGCTTTTAGCGGCGGTCTAGACCAACCTTTAGCAGCATCTGCTAGAAGTTTGGTACCTACAGCGGCGGTCAACGATGGAGGGAGATGGGTTTGAATCAGAGGGGAATGGGGAGATACTGGGACCCTGCCTGAGTAGCTATGTCGACGATGGAAGCACGGAGAACCACTGTGCCCACCTCCAAAATCAAGCTCTCTCTCTATTTCCAAAATCGAGTTCTCTGTTAGTGGAAATCAAGCTCTCTCTCTGTTTCTCTGTTAGGGCTGATGAAACTTTTGTCTGATGGCTTAAATTTTTTAACTTTTCTAATGCTTTTGGCTTGGTGCAGGTCAGTCGCCTTATGGACCTTATAGTTAGCAGCTTGTACAACAATAAAGAGGTGTTCTCCGGGAGCTTACAGTTAACAGCTTGTACAACAACAAATAGGTGCTCGTTGCATTTTAGACAGTGTTCTGGGTCGCATTATATTCTGTTATGCGAGATCGTTAAGGTATTATGACGTTGTGACGGCGAAATAAGCTGCACACATTCGATCGTATTGTGTCCTGTCAAAAATTGGGTTGAATACACATGTTGAGAACTAAGCCATGTTGCTAACCAAATTTAGAAATTTATGTATTTATTCCCCTGGGTAAGTGGAGATTTTGAGTTGTAGATTTTAATATAATTTTTTTTTCTTTTTGGTTTGCAAGACTGTGTAAGAATGTTTTAATTAAATATGGCCCACATGACACATAGGATATAATGGTTTTAATTTAGGTGCTGGGCATAATTATAAATAAAGAATTATTTGTGGTACATTTGTAATTAATCCTTGATGGAAGGATTAAACTAGGGTTTCTATTACCTATCAAGGGGTCCCTAGCCTAGCCTATATATTTGGTCTGTTCACTCCATCTAAAGTACGGCAAACCCTAAGGTAGGCTATAGGCTAGAAGATTCCCTTACTATTACTTTGACAACTTTTCTCTCTGAGTTACAGAGAATATTGAGATTCAATTTCAGATCTACATCAACGCTTGAGCATCAATGGCAGGAGGTTAGATCTATAAAGTTTTCCGCTGTGCAATTTTATATATATTCACATGTATGTGATTATATACGGATTCAAACATGTTTGGCATATCTTGTTTGAATAAAGAATTTATGTTTACAGACTGCAGATCACACCAAATGGATACGTTCTTCTTGGGCGCTGATCTGACGTGTGGAAGATTTTATTTCTTCTTTCTGGCGTGTTTGGCTTGTCGTGCTCGACAGACCAATATTTGGCTTCACCAGCGGTCGCCCAAACCGTCATTATAGATCTATTGCGACGGAGCTATAGCAGCGATCGCCGTAAAAAAAACCGCTGCTAAAGATATAACAACGGTTTTTTGACCTTTAGCAGCGGTTTCTGACAGCAGCTAAAGGTCATTTTTTTGTAGTGATCTTTCAAAGTCTATACAGTTGCTAAATGAAAAGAATGGTTGATACCTTAATCTTCCCATGTAAAACAGCGGCACCAAATAACAGCATGTAAAAGAAGTCAGCCAAATAATTGGTGGAAATCATCCCATCCTACAAACCAAATACTTGCATTGCATGTCAATCAAATGGCTGAAGCTCTCCTACCTCAAAATCTACTAACATATTTACTTGGGTTACGAAGTTCAAACATCAGGTACCATCAAGAACTGATGCCTTGAAATGCATCCTAAGATATCAATGATGAGACATTGTCCTGCTTTGCAAAGAATGCGAGCACAAAATTCAAGAGCCTATTAGCTGCAAAAAATTGAGGAAGGTGTTGAACTCTACCAGAAAACAGAAGGTGAAAAAAAAATTCACAACATAGCTACACAATAAAACAGGACCAATCAGAAAACAATATCAAGATTTATAAACATTTAAAAATGACGTAACATGTAATACCTTAGGTGGTTTAAAAGGATAATCAGATGGTTTAAAAGGATGAGTCCGGTAAAAAGGCCTACCCAACTCTCTTCAACAAGGACGCTGTGAGATCTTATATATGTTGACAAATTGTTGTCATTCGATAGAAATAGAAAACGCAGATTTCCTCAAAATAAATCGCCACGACAAAGCAGTTTTTATAAGAAAATCACCATGTTAATCATGTTACTCTGTATCCCCATTTTGTAAAGTCGCACGTTTTCTTCCATCATTCCCCAGATCCACCAAACAATTAGGCAACTTTTAAAAAAAACATTGATACGAGTATAGTAGGGAAATTTACATTAAAATCCAACCTAATCAAGTTCAATTTCTATTAGCCCGATACAATCTAAATAATCTATAAATGTCAGAGCAGGGAATATTTCAATAATTGGTTTGTGTGTCAACAAACGCGGTGGTCATGATGACTGTCGCTGTGGGTACTATATTTCTAGCAGCGTTCGTGCACAAACTCTGTTAAAGGTAGGTCTATAGCGACGGGCGCGTCCGCCGCTAAAGGTAGGATTTTTAGCGGCAAACGCCGCGAGAAACCATCTATAGCGCCGCTATATTTGATTTCTAGCAGCGTTTTTCCACAAACGCAGCGAAATTGTGTCATTAGAGGCATTTTTAGAGACCGCCGTTAAAGATAAATTTTTTTGTAATGGCAGGTAATTCTCAAAAAGGGAATAAAAAAATTATTTTTCATGATTTATTTTTTTAGATACCAGGAAAATATGTGGCACTCTCTTATGTACCGGATTCGAATTGACTTGTCCTAATTTAATAGTAAGTAAGCTTGAAGTCCTGACAAAATTCAAAAAGATCTTTTAATATTCTTAATTAACTCAACGATATACTTCTCGAAGGAAATCAAATCTAGACAATCCGGACAGATTTTTTAATATTCATGTTGGTAGCTTGCATTTCACGAAAAGTTTCTGTGACACCCAGAAAGAAAAGAAACGCTGAAACACAGTACTATGAGATTTTTCGTGGCGGAAAAAAAAGGTTACATATATAGACATGTTCCAAGTCTTATAAAACTCCCCGTAAATGGTGGAGCTAGGTGGGAAGAGAAGATATATGGAACTATCTTCCAAAGAGGAAATTAGAATATGCAACAGTTAAAAATATTAAATTCTTGAAAATTTAAGTATGTATAAATAACCAATTTCTTAAATATCGCAATGAATTTTTTAAATACTATCTGTTATGACGCATTAATAGAATTTGCGCCCGTACTCATTGGCCAAATGAGCCAATGAGTCAAAGGCTCATTTGGCGAATGAATCCAAGTGTTAAAAGTGTCTGTGTATATATATATTAAGTGTGTGGGATTCTATTTTCTCTACCTACTTCTTACATCTCCCTGAAAAAGAAAAAAAAAATTGGCCTTATGCTTTTAGGTCGACAGAAATGGGTAAGAACGACCGTACACAGCCCACCTAAAGAAACGGCTTAACCAAAGCTTTAGGGCTTCTACAATATGGTATTTTTGTTTTAGGGAAATAACAAGGTGAACCTGGGCCTATGGGGTTGAGGGATGGGATGGGGTTGATACTTTGGTCCACCACCAAAAGAAGCATCTAAGTGGAGCATGCTAAAGTCTCATTTCTCTACTCTTTGTTCCTTGTACGTGCAAGCCAATTAACGATATCATCAAGAACCACAAGAAGAGATCCAGAAGAGAATATTCTGTAAGAAATTAAAGACCAAAAAAGTTGGAGATTGCTGGGTGTAAAAGTACCTGATGATTCCACACATCATGATCCCATGAAACGAAAACATCATTCCAGGATTCGCATCACCATCTAGTCATCTGTCGTCTCGAGTTACTGTGTGAGTTTCGGTTGCTGTGAGTGGTGAGATTACACGGCTCAGATCAAAGGGGCTGCATCGGACGGTCAACAAAAAGCCAGCGCATTAATGAGGCATGACCCGAACGAAGCCCGCAACGAGCCTCTCGTCTTCGACTCCCCATTTCGAATCGCCTTCGTCTTCGACTCCTCCCCCCATTTCGAACCGCCTCTCGCCCTAGCAGAGCTCCCCCTCCAAATCGGCTCAGTCGTGTGCTCCACTTCGCCACTTCGCATTCCCGCTCCCCCAAAGGCCAATTTTGAAACGCCCTAGCAGGTTTGTTATATGGTAGATTAGTGTGGTTTGCTATACGGTAGATCTGCGTTTCTGTTACATAGGAAGTTCTGGTTTACCTTTGAATTAAAGTGGAGGGTCTGGTAGTTGATTTTCGCAAACTTCGGGAGCTTTATTATTGTTTTCCATACTTAAGTTGTTGTCTTTGTGTACAGTCTGTTTCAGGTTTTGAAAATAGTTCGGGTTTCTTTGAGATCCTTGTCAATTGGCTGATCCAAGGTTCATATAAGAGACAGAAACCTTTCTGCCTGTGATAATTTGTCTTACAGCTGTTTGAAAGATGAGATCATTAACTGGACATATTGATTTCATATAGTCAATACTCCATTCAAAGGATCCTTATTGGAACTCTTTACCGCTTGACTGCGCTGATTTAATTAAGTACTGGCCTCGTTACTCTGCAAGTAATATAACAGCAGGGCAGATTAAGTTGGCGTAATAGTCCAAGCACCTGCTTTTGGAGCTTAGGTTCCATCTGCTTGGCAGTCCCTTGCAGATATAGAATAGATTTTTATTATTTCTTGTTTCCTATATTCTAGGCTGCACACATATCATTAGAACAGTCAGGTTGATAAATTTTAAATGCACTTATCTTGATATGTGTTGGTGTAGATTCTGTTGACCCATGGTTTTAATGCCTTTTTGTTTTGGTGTAATTATGGAATGAAACAACTGAGATTTGATGTTGTTGGACTCTATTCTGACAAAAGTATGTCAAGGGCTAATTCTTTGAGAAATAGGACCAAGTAATTCCACAGTTGTAAATTTTATGGGAGTTAGAGATTGACCAAATTGCTTTTGGAGTTTACCTTTTAGAAAAATCTCAAAGGCAATGATTGACTTTCCTCGCAAGTTGCTTGAACAAAAGATGAGCATATTGGTTGTTGAACTATAAATTCTTTCTTAATGTCAACCTGGTGTGATTTTTTGCAAGAATTTGAAAATGAAAGTGATAGGTCTAGGATGACATATGTTTCCGTACTTCACAATTTCAAGTTGCATCATCTATTGCCATCAGCTGCAAGTGATGACTGAAAGTCGCTATTATTATAGCCATTTTCCACATTTTATGCAAAGAGAGCCTTAATCTCTTTGATCTACACCGTAAAGATGTAGGTCCTGTTTATAAATAAGTTTTGATTGAATGTGGCTTCTATATGTTTTTGCAAATACTAGTAAATACTAAATCTGACATGTTCTTCCTATTGTTCACACCAGGGATACTAATTTTTGGTGCTAACTGCAACTTCCATAAAATATGGCCCAAATGGAAGGGATCAATCCAAATATCAGTAGACGAGGGTGCAGTAGTTCCGAAGTCCCAGAGGGTGAGTTAGTTATCCTTCATTTGAGCAGCTAAGATGGTATGAGGGCTTTTTTAATTCTTTTCTTTTATTGGTATATGCAGGTGACATGGTATTGGTCGACAATGGGGAGAATGTAGATGTATGGAGCATAGAGTGGAGGGACATTGAACATGCGTACGATTGCTACAACCGGTACGCAACAATGAATGGCTTTAGCATTCGTAGACATAGCGGGAACAAAAATAAAGAACTTCGGTTTTGGACATATAAGGCCTTTGTTTGTAGTAAACAAGGGACAAAGAAAGAAAAGGACCCGCTTGTGTCGGTGAAGCGGGAACGACCAAATACAAGGTGTGGGTGCCTAGCAGGTATTACTGTTCAGCGGCAGCGTAATGGGAAGTATTGCGTCTTCGACTGGAATTTGCAACATAACCATGAGTTGGCGACACCGAGGAAGGTTCACCTACTCCGTTCCCATAGAAGCATGAGTGAATCACAACACTCTAAGGCTATGAATTCAGATAGGGTCGGTATTCGCCCTAAATTGGAAGCATGAGTGAATCGCAACGTTCAGATAGGCTTTGGAATTTGGGTGTTGAAATGTGTTTATTTTAATTAATTTTTAGGATAGATTTGGAATGGTTTGTTTGTGTTGCAGATGCAGATGCAGATGCATGCTGAAAATTCCTTGAGTTGGATTTTGGTTGTTGAAATGGTGTTGATCTTTGAGGATTTCTTGAGTTGCAGAAATTTCATTTTGTATATGCACTGGAGATACCATGGTAGGCCAGATTTCTAAGCTACTATATGCCCCTCACATTATACTTTGAAAATATTTGCAGACACAGAGACACAGGAGAAAGATAAATTGCTCATTTGTATTAGTTATGTGGGAGAAATGTACAGATATCCATCCTCCAAAATTCTGCAGTGGAAAATTTTCTCTTGTATTTGGATGTTCTAAAAGTTATGCCATATTCTACTGGTTGGAAGTGAAGAAGGCTACTCATTCAGAGGGCTTGCATATAATGATATAATTGCTGCACACCTTATCTTATCTACAACACAGTGCATTTGAATCTTTGATTTATGACAAAAACGAAAAATCAAAAGGTGACCAAATTGCTGCACACCTTATGTTATCTACAACACAGTTTCATTGATATGGCTCATGATTAGCTAGACAGGGTTTGAAACATAAACATTAGGAATGAGTTATCAACCAAATACAACCACATAGAAACCATAACATTGGGACCACTACCTATTATCACTTGTTTACTTCATGACAACAGAAATCCCTACAACCAAAACAAATATAAACAACACCCATGTCTTTATCATCTGCTCCTTAAGTCGGTGATCATCTTCCTTCAATCTCTTTATTTCTCCATCCTTGACTTTCAAGTTGTCATTGGACCCTTGAAGCTTTTCCCCAAGCAACTTCACCCGTTCTTTGAAGCTATCAATCTCAACATCCTTTGCCTGTGATTTGGCAATCTCAGCCTCTAACTTCTCTTCCAGACGCTGCATTTTCACAATCAATAAAACTAAAGCATCATCATTTGCTTCAAATGCAGCCGGGTAATCAAGCCAATTAAAAAAACCGCATCCATGATTTTCACGTCTAGTGTAGTTGGGGCAACCAAAAAATCTTCTACCAAAATTCTCTGGAGTGAAGGACCTCCTCACACTGGTGGAGATGTCACACTTGCATCTCGGGGGTTCCGACACCTCCCTAGGAGCCCATCGCTGACTGGCACTACTCCGTGCAGTTGATATGAATGATGGCGATGTCATTCACCTTAACGTGTCAGTGCCATTCCAATATTAGTGAACGGCATAAAATTTTTCAATATGCACATTCTGCCTATGTACAAATTTCAAATGTAATACCATGCATAAAAACACCTAAATATTTTATCAAGAAATGGGTAACTATAGAATGTACCATAACTTCATGAAAACCATTAGGAGAATTAGATCGACATTAGGAAAGTGTATAATCATGACACAAACAAGAGAGGTTTCTTGAAGTAAAAGGGAACTTTGCCATTGGCAGCGTTGTTGCATTTAACTCCAGTAGTTGACCACTTCACTAGTCGACCTGAGACTATAACCATCAATCTAAGTATTTGAGCTTCCAATAGAACACGAATTTCAGCTCTTTAAATGACACAAAGAAACAAAAGGCTGATAACATGTGTTAGCCCGACTTTTGTTGAATTCTTGCAACTGAAACAACTTCACATTTGCGTTTCACATTTATTATGTACCTGCCCATCTCAAGCACTGCACAAAACTACTGGTACATTTGCACTTCCCAGTTTCCATTTGGAGCCCCTCACTTCCCAATTTCCACTCCCTAAGACTGAGACAACAAAATGATTCGCAGATGCCCAAAACAGCCAGCAACGGAGTGTAAAAACCCCAAACCCCAAATAATACAGAACCAAAAAATTCAGAATACAGGAGCCTTCTCGAGGCCCAAATTCTCTCCTATACCCAGAACAACCCATAGTGTCACAAAACTTGATCAACAACAGAAGAATTGGAGCTTTCCCACACTTCGATGACTTCAGCATCTTCCCTGCTAACAAACAACCTGTCCCCCCCACCTTCAATTTTCTTTATAATCCCTCTCTCAGATTCTCCACCTTGTCCACAAAATTCCTCCTATACAATCCCTCACATTCCCCACCCTCCCTCTCCACTCCGTTCTTTATGCCTTCCACTCTGGACCATACCTCTAGACCTCCCTCCCTCCCCCACAAATACTTGCTTCCTGTAACAGTGAATTACACTACTGCCACCTCCACTCATGTTTCTCATGCTTGGGTTCTTGTCTTTTAAATATACCCACGGATCCTCCCCTAAATGACGCATATCTGCCTTCGCCAAATCGCCCGATTTGGAACATATCTTGAATAGAATTGATGTACCTCTTGTTATATCTTGAATACATAAACGGAGGAGTTCCTCCTATTTTATTTCCAGAGGACAATAAAAAGAAAGTTAGGCTAAAAGCCATTTATGGGACCTACAATTATGTACCTCTTCATCCCCCAATCTTTCATATTCAACTATGACATGGGAAAAAGAAAATTTAAGAACATTGTCCGTAATTAGTTCGCAGTAGCATTTTAAGCCAATGGAGCACATGCTTGATTAGCATAAACGCATATCTACCGTATAGCAAACCACACTAATCTACCATATAACAAACCTGCTAGGGCGTTTCAAAATTGGCCTTCGGGGGAGCGGGAATGCGAAGTGGCGAAGTGGAGCACACGACCGAGCCGATTTGGAGGGGGAGCTCTGCTAGGGCTAGAGGCGATTCGAAATGGGGAGTCGAAGACGGGAGGCTCGTTGCGGGTTTCGTTCGCGTCATGCCTCATTAATGCGCTGGCTTTTTGTTGACCGTTCAATGCAGCCCCTTTGATCTGAGCCGTGTAATCTCACCACTCACAGCAACCGAAACTCACACAATAACTCGAGCCGTCATTTGTCACTCATGTCCTTTTTCGATCTTTGAGTTTTTGATCTGGATTAACCTCATGACTAC
The DNA here is from genome assembly GCA_963930655.1 of Myrica gale. NCBI lineage: Eukaryota > Viridiplantae > Streptophyta > Magnoliopsida > Fagales > Myricaceae > Myrica > Myrica gale. The sequence goes on along the minus strand of OZ005620.1, from coordinate 7,951,182 downwards.
GCATTAAGAATCAAACCCTTTTGTATGATCCCTTTTATTGTCTTTGGATTTAGATATATCAGACTACGTAGCCAACTTTCGTCTGTTTGGCATTTGATTTGGGAGGAATTATCTGATTAAGCAAAGCCATACCAGAAGGAACTAAGGTTCCTACTTTCTTTACTGAGTTGTACGTTTGCCATTGGTAAGATTAGAATTGGTTTTGATATGCTTCCAAATGGAAAAAATGAGTACTTGGTATAGTTCAGCCCATTTTTTTAGAATCATGATAGTTCTTCTCATTACTCGAGAACATTCAAAGACCTCAGATATATACTCTAAGGGGCATCTTAGATCCTCCGTAGAGGCGATAGGCCAATGGGCTAATTAGGGATTGAACGGTCTTACAAACCCAAACAATCGTAGAACTGAAATGATTACAAGCCCAAATGGGTGGAGAGCAATAAACATAAACTCAGTCGGGCGAACGGCTTACGAGGTTAATGAAGGAGGCCATCAGAACGACACTCGAAAAAATACATAAGGTGCAGAATTTATGGAACCGAAAGATCCAAATATGTCGAGAGCTGAAAACATCGAAAAAATGAGGCAAACCACTCTACATGGGTTCGGTTACTATACTGAGGCTTATGATGCTGAGGGTGATGATCAACGGTGAAGATTACATTTTCAAGATTCAAGGGCTCATAACACGCCACAGCAACACCGGAATCAGAGAATATGCTTGCAAGAAAGGAAGAGAGCTAGGCTCGTGAGATCTACGCCCTCATGTGAGCGCTAGTGGGACTACTCACACTGACTGGATGCCGCCGGACTTGGCCAGTAAAGATGATACCAGAGAAGAAAAGCATTTCTTTTTCATTACGTACTAACAATATAATATTTGTTTGCATTCAACTTTAGGAATGTCTTTAACTATCACTGATAGTATACGGATTCTACTATGTAAAGATTAATAACTTATCAAACATGGAGTAGTATGAACTGTAGGGATAAACATTAAAATGCTTTTGCTATCATCACCATGTATCATGCGTGAGCTATTAACTATTCTCACGTTAGTTTTTGTCTGCATTTCAAAATTAGATCGTAGGCTTTTTACAAGTGGATTGACGGTCAAAATCATATCCTCATGTGCGTATCAAATGCATCTGATGGCATCAATTTTTCTTTTTCTTCTTTTATTCACAAAAATTGTAAGACGGAGTTACCTGCATATATAGTTCCAGATGAAGGTTACTGTGAGTCTTAAAGACAACCCAAGAGGGGGGGGTGAATTGGGTTTTTCAAAAACTTTTGAACTCTTTTGCACACAAACCCAAAACGTTCTAATCAATATCTAGGAAAAACTATGGTCTAGATATATGCAAACAAAGATAACAACTATTGTAGATAAGCAAGTTCAATCACGAAATACCAGCAGAAATAAAAGAGAAGGGTAAGAGAGATGACACCAGTATTTTTAGGTGGTTCGGCCAATCTCTTGCCTACGTCCACCCCCAAGGCTATTGACTTCCTTGGGCTTCCTTCACTATTCTCCAAGTGATTACACACCTTAGCTTCCGGGGTGCTAAGGAACCGTTACAAAGCGTTTTTCCGAGCTTACGCTTCAACTCGTTTTACAAATCCCAAACCCTAGGGATTTCTTCTACTTCTCACAAGTAGGGTACAGTGTTCACACAACACTAGGAGGGTTTACAAAGATTGGGTACAATGAGTGAAGGCTCTCTAAGCCAGATTTACAAGTGGGTAACTCAAGAAATGAAACGGCTCTCTAAGCCAAATCTACAAATGAATAGCTCAAGATATGGAAAGGCTCACTAAGCCAAGTCTACAAATGAAAGAACCTGAGTTTTTCTAGAGGAACAAGATCTTCTGAGAAAGCTTTGTAGAGTTGCAAGATGATTCACGAGCTTTCTCTCTCAAGAAATTAGGGCAAGAATGATTTTCGTGTGAAGCTCTTCAAGTCTTGTTGTTTCTCTTTCAAACTTCTTCTATTTATAGTCTCTAGGGCATCAGGGGTCTTCTTGTAAAGATTTGGAGCCGTTGGAGGTCATTTGGGTCCTTTGGAGACAACTTTTAAGTGAGTGACGTTGCTCCAGATCTGAGAAATCGAAGCATGTGTCGACACCATCCATGTATGTGTCGACACCTAGAAGTTTTGCCTGGAAACTCACTCTCGGGTGTATGACCAATGTGTCGACACTTATGTCCAATGTGTCGACACTTATCTTCAAAGTGTTGACCCTTCAAAATGCCTTGGAAACATGCCTTCGGGTGCATGTGCAATGTGTCGACACTAAGTGTATATGTGTCGACACCTTCAAATTGTCTTGGAAACATGCTTTCTGTCGTATGACCAATGTGTCGACACCTTTTCTCTATGTGTCAACACCTTAAAATTGGCTTGGATGCTTGCTTTCTGTTGATAGTGCAATGTGTCGACACTTTTGGTCTATGTGTCGACACCTTCATCTTGGCCTGGGAACTTTCTTTCTGTTGAATGACCGATGTGTCGACACCTCTCTACTATGTGTCGACACCTTCACTTTGGCTTGAAACATGCCTTCTGGTGTATGACCGATGTGTCGACACTATGATGACATGTGTCGACACCTTCAACACTTAGGCTGAAAAGTGTTTCTCTTGGCACCTTTAAGCAATCCCAAAAACATCTACAATGTAAAGATTGTCCAATAAGCTTGTGTAGTGGTGTTCAATTATATCTAAGGCCAATTTAAGCTTAGAGAACTTTTGATAACATTTTCTTAAAAAGATTTGCAAATGTAGAATCTAAAGGTCTCAAACTAGTTGAAAAAGTTTGTTATCATCAAAATCAAAAATAGATTGTTTATAAAACAACCTTGGGCTAACAATCTCCCCCTTTTTGATGATGACAAACCTAACTATTTATAAACCGTTGATACCAAAATGAAAAGCTCCCCCTGAGATTAGGCTGGAGTTTTTCAAGAGTTGTTAGCAAAAAGAGCTTTAAGATTCTACGAAAATTTTGCAAGAGTTCCCTTTGTAAATAGAGGTTTTCCAAATTTTCAAAGCCTGTAAAAACACTTATATAACATCCTCCAAACTCCCCCAAACTTCATCATTCAATTTTAGATCACAAGACTTCATATAGAGGAGAGTTTCAAGAAAATTACCTGAAGTACAATTCAGATATCCACAACGTTTTAAAACCTTATAACCAACATCAATGATATACCAATAAATGATCATAAGAAACAATACTCATAATAACAAGAATAAACCATACATTCATCCAACAATTGTCCAAAATACAAATGCATCCAAATGTTCAAAAGATAAGTACAGAGGAATGTCCTATCAGAAATTACATCAAAACGAAAACTACTATCTATTTCTCCCCCTTTGGCATCATCAAAAACAGAATAAGGGAGAGGCAAGGATAGAGAAGGCGGGGACAATTATTCAAGTGGAGGAGGATCGTAGGCGACATCCCATTTCCTCAGCCAGTTAGTCCAGGTAGTGGAGAACCAGTACGTCCAGCGGATCACACGGGGCTGAAGATTACGATCAACATCCAAATGACGTTCAGTAGCCGAGATCACTTCGCGAGAAGTGTTGGCCATGGATTCCTTGAGGTGCACAGATGCCAAGGCGAACTCATCCACGGTCTTCTGAATTACATCACTAGCCAGTTTGATGCTTTTGTTGACTTGTTGCTGAACACCCTGTACATCCTCGGAGACGGTGTCAATGCGCTGTTGATGCTCCCCAAGCATCTTCTTGATATCCTCAAGACCCGTCTTGACGTCAGAGGAGAGACCGTCCATTTTCATGCTCAGTTGGTGCTGGGCCTCTTTAATTTCCTCAACAGAGGCGGCCAAGGAGTTAAGACGTGAATCCCTAGACCCACCAACCTCTCTTCGGGAAGAACGCACAGCGGGTGAAGTAGTGGCATGCACTGGAGGTCGTTCTCTCGGAGGAGTACCAGCGGTCATGGGTACCCTATCAGTGGCCTCAACCTCTGCCTCATCAGCAGATTCGTCCTCAGACTCTGAACCCCTTTCTTCTACCATGTGAGATGCGCCCGCACCTTTCTTAATCCACAGACCCTCATCATTCTTCATATACCCCATTAACTTCAGGGTTTTCTCATTGTACTCTTGGAAGATTTTGGGTTTCTCCTTAACCTCCCCAACTATGCTAACCTCGAAAGCATGAAACACATGGGTGAAATACATCCCATATGGCAGCCCTTGTTTCTTTTTCTCAATGGCCGCTTTCATGTGGTTTAGCATCAAATGACCCAAGTTCATTCGAGTACGAGTTATTAAACAGTACATGATAAATAACTCTAAGTACGTCACGTACTCGAATTTGCCCGTTCTAGGTAAAATGATATTGCATACCATGTGATGCAATATCCGTCTATGAACACTAAGGGCATTGGCCATGGGTTTAACTATATCCTCTAGGGTTGGATCCTCCAACACAACCCTAAGTATCTCAATGGGTTCTACTTCAGACATCCCCACCCAACTATAAGCATCATAGAAGCATTTTCCGTCATTGGGGGCCGATATCACAGAATTCAACGATGTGACAGATAAGTCTAGGTGCTGAGCATTTACATAACTTGTCACATTCTCAGCAGATGTAATCTTGAGATTCGAATAAACTAACTTCACAAGGTATGGAAAATAATCTAATTTCACAGTAACAAACTTATCCCATCCTTGGTACTCAAAAATCTCTTGAAAATCAAACCCATTTTGATTAAACCAATTGAAATCCATCCACCTACCACCAAGAACTTTCCTCCCTCTAAAATCTTGAACAAATTTATTCTTACAGAGGCCTGACCTGTATACATAGGCTTCTGTCATTGGCAGTGGTTCTTCCACCTCCTTTCCCTTCTTCTTTGCCCTTGGATTTGCAGGTGAAGTCGCCTTGGAGGATCGTTTTGGTCGACGTGAAGACATTTGGGCCGAATGGAGGAGAAATGGGTTGTGGGCGCGGGGGTGTTGAGAGAGAGAGAGAGAGATTGGGTGAGTGAGAGAAGGAACCGCGTGGGTTTTGGGAGAGAAAGAGGTCTGAAGAGGAGAGAGAGAGATTTCGAGCCCTAACAATTGGAAAATGAAATGAACAACGCCTGAAACCCTATTTTAAAAACGGGAGTCCCGATATATGTGTCGACACTTAGTCCGCATGTGTCGACACATTGGTCGTGCACGAAAGATGTGTCGACACTTAGTCCTTATGTGTCGACACATTGGTCATGCTCCCGAACGTGTTGAAAAATACTCTCTTGGGTACAAGGCTTATGTGTCGACACTATGCATATATGTGTCGACACAATCTTCTCCAGTGAAGAAAGAGACCATTAAAACCAGATGTGTGACACTTGGTTCTTGAAGTGTCGACACATAGCATGAAAACATGATTTTTCACGAAGAATCGCAAGAGAAAACATGCGATATGATACAAAGATCATTGAACAAAGCTTCAACCAACATTCAAAGCATGATCAATGCAATCAACCAATATTATTTAAGAGAAGAAACACAATAATATTCAAAAGTTCATCCCAATGGAAAACTCATTCCTATCTCTTGGCGAATAAAACAGAATCTATCCTCATTAAGGGGTTTTGTGAAAATGTCCGCCAATTGAAGGTCGGTATTTACGAATTCAAGAACGATATCCCCTTTTTGAGCATGATCTCTAATAAAATGATGTTTTATCTCAATGTGTTTAGTCCTAGAGTGCTGAATAGGATTTTTAGTGAGATTTATAGCACTGGTGTTGTCACATTTTATTGGGATGAGAGAATAATGAAGATTAAAATCTTCCAATTGTTGTTTCATCCACAATACTTGTGCACAACAATTGCCTATAGCAATATACTCGGCTTCCGTGGTTGATAGAGCTACGGAATTTTGTTTCTTACAACACCAAGAGACTAGTGAGGGTCCAAGAAATTGGCATGCACCACTAGTACTCTTTCTATCAATTTTGCATCCAGCATAATCCGCATCCGAGTATCCTTGTAAATTAAATTCAACACTCTTAGGATAAAACAGACCTAGATTTTGAGTGCCAACAAGATATCTAAAAATTCTTTTAACAGCAAGGAGATGAGATTCCTTTGGACATGATTGATATCTAGCACACATGCAAACACTGAACATTATATCAGGTCTACTAGCAGTAAGATAGAGTAAAGAGCCAATCATACCTCGATATTTTGTTTGGTCCACATCCTTACCTTTCTCATCTTTTTCCAATTTTGTGGATGGACTCATGGGTGTACTCATTGGTTTTGAATTGTCCATGTTGAATCGTTTGAGGAGATCCCTTGTATATTTAGCTTGATTAATGAAGATCCCTTCATTGTTTTGCTTGATTTGAAGTCCGAGAAAATAGTTTAGTTCTCCCATGAGGCTCATCTCGAACTCACCTTGCATTACTTGAGCAAATTCTTGACACAAGGATTCGTTAGTAGATCCAAAAATAATATCATCAACATAAATTTGGACTATCAACAATTCATTCTCTTTTTCTTTTGTGAAGAGAGTTGTATCAATTTTTCCTCGTACAAAGCCATTTTCAATTAGAAAGGAACTAAGACGTTCATACCATGCTCGAGGTGCTTGTTTTAATCCATAAAGTGCTTTTGTGAGCTTGTACACATGATTTGAGAGATTTTCATCCTCAAATCCTGGTGGTTGCTCAACATAGACTTCCTCAGTGAGGAATCCATTTAAAAATGCACTTTTCACATCCATTTGAAATAATTTGAAATCTTTATAGCAAGCGAAAGCGAGTAACATGCGAATGGATTCCAAACGAGCAACAGGAGCAAATGTTTCATCAAAATCAATTCCTTCTTCTTGATTGTAACCTTGGGCTACTAATCTTGCTTTGTTCCTTACTACTACTCCGGATTCATCCATTTTGTTTCTAAAAACCCATTTTGTACCAATAACTGGATAATCCTTGGGTCTAGGAACTAGATGCCATACTTGGTTTTTATCAAATTGTTTTAGTTCATCTTCCATAGCATGGATCCAACTTTCATCATCTTTAGCCTCAGAAAAATTCTTAGGCTCAAGTTGAGAAAGTAAAGCAAGATTATTGGCTTGAAGAAATGAAGATCTAGTTCTTACCCCTTTTTCAACATTACCAATGATTTGTTGCGGAGGATGATTCTTGATATATTTCCACGACTTTGGCAAGTCATTGTCATCGTGATGAGATTCCTCTTGAATCTTTTGGGGTTCTTCCTCTTTTACCGTTGATTCTTCTTTGTCCATGTTGATAGTGAGTTGATCGACTTCTTTGGTGAGGTCTATAACATCTTCGTCATTATTCCTCACAAGATTGTTAGATTCATCAAAAACAACATGAACAGATTCTTCTACAACTAGAGTACGTTTATTGAATATACGATAAGCTTTACTAGAAGTTGAGTAGCCAAGAAATATACCTTCGTCGGCTTTCGCATCAAACTTACCCAAATTGTCCTTGTTGTTGTTTAGGACAAAACATTTACATCCGAATATATGAAAGTAACCAATGTTGGGTTTTCTATCATTCCATAGCTCATAAGGTGTTTTCTTGAGGATTGGTCTAATCATGCATCGGTTCATAACATAGCAACTTGTGTTAACTGCTTCAGCCCAGAAGTAGTCAGGCAAGTTGTTTTCACAAAGTATGGTTCTAGCCATCTCTTCAAGGGTCCTATTCTTCCTCTCTACAACACCGTTTTGTTGAGGAGTTCTAGGAGCCGAGAAGTTATGGTTAATACCATTTTCATCACAGAATTTTTCAAAGGAGGAATTTTCAAATTCTCTTCCATGATCACTCCTTATGCTAGAAATAGCAAAACCTTTTTCATTTTGGATTTTCTTGCTAAGTTTTTCAAATGCATGAAATGCCTCATCCTTATGAGCCAAGAATATAACCCATGTAAATCTACTAAAGTCATCAACAACAACAAAGCCAAAACGTTTGCCACCCAAACTCAAGGTCCGGGTTGGACCAAATAAGTCCATGTGTAGAAGTTGAAGTGGTCTAGTAGTGGACACAATGTTTTTGGGTTTAAAGGAGGTTTTGGTTTGTTTGCCCTTTTGACATGCTGCACAAATCTTATCTTTTTCAAAAGAAAGGTTAGGCAAACCCAAAACAAGATCCTTTTTGGTAAGTTTTGAAATCAAGTCCATGCTTGCATGAGCAAGTCTTCTATGCCACAACCAACTATCTTTGTCATTTAGAGCTGAAAGACATTTTATGTTTTCTGAAGAGATGCTCTCTAAATGAACAATATACACATTTTCAAATCTGTGACCGACAAACAAAACTTTCTTGTTTTCAATGTTCTCAACAAGACACATAGATGATTCAAAAATGACTCGGTTTCCTTTGTCACACAATTGACTAATACTAAGAAGGTTATGCTTTAAACCTTCGACAAGAAGAACATTATCAATTGAGGAATTGGGATACTTACCAATGCTTCCAACTCCGAGTATTTTACCTTTTCCATTGTCACCAAAAGTGACTGATCCTTTGTTTTTAGGATGAAATGAGTTGAACCATCTTTTCTCTCCGGTCATGTGCTTGGAGCATCCACTATCAAGAATCCAATGGTCCTTGACATCTTCCGACTTCAAGCACACCTGCATAAAGAATCAATTCTTGATCTTTGGTACCCAAATCCTTTTGGGTCCATTAGTATTAGAACTGATTTCTTTCATCTTGTCCTTACGGACCCACATAAATTTAATCCCATAAGAGGATTTCTTTTTAGTTGGACAGACATGTGATATGTGACCAGATTTACCACAGAAGTTGCATAGCATAAATGATGGAGATGATTTTGTGATCATGTAAGAGTAAGATTTTTGATCTTGAAAAGAATCATATCCAATACCACTTTTATTAAAGCAACACCTTTGAGACCCAAGAAGAATGTCAAGGTTTTTCTTTCCTTGAGTAAATATCGCAAGATCTTTTGTGAGAGAGTCAACCTTCATTTTCAAAGCTTTATTTTCAATAATCAAGGTATTTGACTCTCTTTGTAAAGATTTTTCATTTTCTTGAGTAGTTCTTGCGAGATCATCTCTAAAGGATATAACTTGACTTTTCAAAATATCGTTCTCTTTAACAATACTTTCAAAATTCCTTTTAAGAGAACTATATTTTGAGATCATTCTTTTAAATTCAATATATTGGTCATCAAAGGCATCTTGTAGTTCCTCAAGTGTAAAGGAATAAAGCAAAGAGTCTTGTACCTCATCTTCATCTTCTTTTGCCATGAGACACAAGTTTGCAGCTTCTTCATCACTTTCGCTGCTGCTTTCTTCAGATTCTCCCCATGCAGCCAAGAATGCTTTCTTCTTGCTTTTGAAGTCTCTTAACTTCTTGGGTGTCTCGAGATTGGGGCAATCAGACTTTATATGCCCGGGCTTCTTGCATCCAAAGCAGATAATCTCATTCTTCTTACTGCTATCACCCTTGAAGTGCGTTTTCCTTGAGAATCTTTTATCCCCTTGTTTCTTGCGGAAGAACTTCTTGAATTTCTTGGTGAATAGGGCAAATTCTTCATCATCATCCTCAGAGGATTCATCTTCACTTGAGCATGTTGCTTTTAATGCTACGCCTCTTTTTCTTCTACCTTCGTCCTCATCTTCCTTTACTTGATTCATCTCATGTGTCATGAGAGATCCCATGAGTTCGTCAAGTGATAGCTTTGTCAAATCCTTAGCTTCTTGAATTGCTGTCACTTTAGGCTCCCAAGTCTTAGGAAGACATCTGAGGATCTTTCTCACCATTTCAACATTAGTATACTCTTTTCCGAGAGATTTTAATCCATTTATAATATCAGTGAAACGAGTAAACATAGAAGAGATAGATTCATCAGATTTCATTTTGAACAGTTCATAATTATGCACAAGCATACTAATCTTGTTTTCTTTAACTTGATTAGTACCTTCATGGGATACTTCTAGCTTATCCCAAATTTCTTTTGCGGTATCGCATCCTGAAATTCGATTGAACTCATTTGCATCAAGTGCACAGTATAGTACATTCATGGCTTTAGAATTCAAAGACATAAGTTTAAGATCGGTATCATCCCAATCTTTTTCGTCCTTCAGTTTACCCTCCTTGTCTCTAGGAAATCTAGGACCTCTGGAGATAACTCTCCATAGTTCATAATCTACGGCTTGGATGTAGATTCTCATCCTTGCCTTCCAATAGTTATATGCATTTCCATTAAACAAGGGAGGTCGATTCGTCGACTGCCCTTCAGCCAAGGTTGTGCCAACTGGGGTTGTCATAATAATGAGCTAGTAACCTCAGCTCTGATACCAATTGTGAGTCTTAAAGACAACCCAAGAGGGGGGGGTGAATTGGGTTTTTCAAAAACTTTTGAACTCTTTTGCACACAAACCCAAAACGTTCTAATCAATATCTAGGAAAAACTATGGTCTAGATATATGCAAACAAAGATAACAACTATTGTAGATAAGCAAGTTCAATCACGAAATACCAGCAGAAATAAAAGAGAAGGGTAAGAGAGATGACACCAGTATTTTTAGGTGGTTCGGCCAATCTCTTGCCTACGTCCACCCCCAAGGCTATTGACTTCCTTGGGCTTCCTTCACTATTCTCCAAGTGATTACACACCTTAGCTTCCGGGGTGCTAAGGAACCGTTACAAAGCGTTTTTCCGAGCTTACGCTTCAACTCGTTTTACAAATCCCAAACCCTAGGGATTTCTTCTACTTCTCACAAGTAGGGTACAGTGTTCACACAACACTAGGAGGGTTTACAAAGATTGGGTACAATGAGTGAAGGCTCTCTAAGCCAGATTTACAAGTGGGTAACTCAAGAAATGAAACGGCTCTCTAAGCCAAATCTACAAATGAATAGCTCAAGATATGGAAAGGCTCACTAAGCCAAGTCTACAAATGAAAGAACCTGAGTTTTTCTAGAGGAACAAGATCTTCTGAGAAAGCTTTGTAGAGTTGCAAGATGATTCACGAGCTTTCTCTCTCAAGAAATTAGGGCAAGAATGATTTTCGTGTGAAGCTCTTCAAGTCTTGTTGTTTCTCTTTCAAACTTCTTCTATTTATAGTCTCTAAGGCATCAGGGGTCTTCTTGTAAAGATTTGGAGCCGTTGGAGGTCATTTGGGTCCTTTGGAGACAACTTTTAAGTGAGTGACGTTGCTCCAGATCTGAGAAATCGAAGCATGTGTCGACACCATCCATGTATGTGTCGACACCTAGAAGTTTTGCCTGGAAACTCACTCTCGGGTGTATGACCAATGTGTCGACACTTATGTCCAATGTGTCGACACTTATCTTCAAAGTGTTGACCCTTCAAAATGCCTTGGAAACATGCCTTCGGGTGCATGTGCAATGTGTCGACACTAAGTGTATATGTGTCGACACCTTCAAATTGTCTTGGAAACATGCTTTCTGTCGTATGACCAATGTGTCGACACCTTTTCTCTATGTGTCAACACCTTAAAATTGGCTTGGATGCTTGCTTTCTGTTGATAGTGCAATGTGTCGACACTTTTGGTCTATGTGTCGACACCTTCATCTTGGCCTGGGAACTTTCTTTCTGTTGAATGACCGATGTGTCGACACCTCTCTACTATGTGTCGACACCTTCACTTTGGCTTGAAACATGCCTTCTGGTGTATGACCGATGTGTCGACACTATGATGACATGTGTCGACACCTTCAACACTTAGGCTGAAAAGTGTTTCTCTTGGCACCTTTAAGCAATCCCAAAAACATCTACAATGTAAAGATTGTCCAATAAGCTTGTGTAGTGGTGTTCAATTATATCTAAGGCCAATTTAAGCTTAGAGAACTTTTGATAACATTTTCTTAAAAAGATTTGCAAATGTAGAATCTAAAGGTCTCAAACTAGTTGAAAAAGTTTGTTATCATCAAAATCAAAAATAGATTGTTTATAAAACAACCTTGGGCTAACAGTTACATTTCTTGCTCCGAGGCCTTGTTTGAGATGGTAACGGATACAACAAGATAGGATACTATATTGCCCGAGTCTTGAGGCACATCTACAGACTTAACAAAAAAAGGTGGGAAAGAACAAACCAAGACAAATAATTATTTCCACTGAACTTGTGCATGAACCGCAGGCGCCTGGGCCGGAAATCACACACAGAGGTCATCAGTGATGTCGTGGATCAGGTCCGCCAGGAGTCATTCGCTTGGTCTCAAAATTACTCCTTCCTACTCGTCTTTCCATGCTAGCCTTTAGCACTTCATTGGCAATCTCCGTCAGTACTCGGTTGCTCTTGTTTACCAAAGGACTAGGACTAGGCCGAGGCAGACTTTCGGAACTTGAAGAGCCAACAATAGCCATGAAAAGGCATAACCAGAATTTGAGGCCAGCCATTGTTGAGTGGTCAAGGTTAGGCCTTCACAAAACCACTGCAATTGTGTATAAAAGGACCTGCATTGTGGATTTGTGGTTATTAATTAATGTCTCATACTATGAATATGGAATAAGTTCACATTTCCCACTATCATGGACGTATATAATTTATTGTGGACAGGACGAATGAATTAAGAAACGCATTTGACATATATAGATTATGCACTATCATGGATTGATTGCAGGGCCATTTTTATAAGGATAGATAGCTGGGATTGGAGGCCGCTTCCTTCAACCGAGAAAGTGTTGTTAAAGAACATGTAAACGGTGACTGTTCTGTACATCTTAAACCAAACAAATTGGCCACACAAAAGAAGATAAAGCGTCAATGACAACATCAAGGAGAAGCCCTATAGAGCGATTGGGGTAAGGGTTAACTAAATAACGCAACAAAAACAGGTAACGTACTGTAACCTAATATGACCTACTTATTTGAGGATAGCGTTAGGTTCTTTATAGTGATGGGCGGTGAATTCTTTTTTTTTTTTTCTAAGCGATGGTCGGAAAATTCACTGGTGAAATAACTCTAAACCTAATTAAGCTGCCTACATTACAAAAAAACCGACCTATAGCGGCGGTCGAAAACCGCGCTATAGGTCACAAAACCGCTGCTATAGGCTATAGCAGCGGTCTTTAGTGGCGGTCGCTTACCGCCGCTATATCTCCGTCGCAGCAGATATATCGCGGCGTTTTTCGAAACCGCTGGTGAAGACCTCGGGTCTATAGCGGCGGTCTCAACCGCTGCTATAGACCCGAACACAAATTTGTCTTCCTCGCAGCGTTTGGTGAAAAACGCTGGTATAGACCTTCAGCGGCGATCTATAGGTCTGTGCCGGCGTTTTTTTTTTTTTTGCACCACTAATTTTTTCCTATATTTTCATATACATGCTTTTTTAATCAGTAATACAAATTTATTTTAATAATCATAATTCATTGGATGTAAAAACTTAAAGACCAATGATAATAAAACAAAATATAATTCATTATATATTAATAACGTTTTACAACAAATACAAGAATCTCTACAAGTAATCTAAAAAGTAACAAGTTTCTAATATATAATAGCAATAAGCAATGATCAACTATAATATTCAAATACAACACAATAAGCAAGAACCAATTAAAATCTTCCTCCTTTTGCACACCAACATCTTCGATCTTGAATTCCTGTAATTGAAAAAAAATATCACATGAGAAATAGAGATAAACAAAAGATTTATGTAAGATGCTTATTCATCATCATAGTACTCAGCATGTTCTAAATAAAAGATTTATTTAGAAAGGTATTGGCTTCTGGTGACCTTTTAATTTTGTTTTGACCTAGTGCAGAGCGATTCACTTCTTATGACAATCAACAGAACAATTCAAACCAATAACGTCAGACATAACAAGATGCTTATATTCATTACCTCATCCACCCTAACATTATAAATGTTAATGATTGAGTCCTCCATTCCAATTGCTATTATGTTATTATCTTCAGGATGAAAAGCAAGAAAGGTTGAGGCAGGCGGAGGTGGCATAAAAGTAGTCATAACCTGCAAATGAATGCAATTTCCATCCAAATACAAACTCTGTTGATGATACCCAAAAAGACCGTACCAAATACAGCTCTACAAAGCTGATGGTGATTATAGAAACCAAAGGAAGGTGCACATAATTTCAAAAATCTTTCATGGTATATTGCTGCAAGTATTCTACCCAAACTATGCATGTAGAAACATGTGCACACATACAGATGAATGTGGTCTGCAGCTTAAAAGGAGCTTAAATGTGATCGGGAATGTATAGATAAAAATCCATCACCTTTCCACTTGGGTTTTGGTCACTCGGAGTCCACTTCCAAAGCTTCTGGAATCCATTTGAACCAAGTGCCAGAATGCCAATACCAGAATTCATGTAAAGGAGTTGAGCAACCTTCAAGCAAATGAGGCTATTTTTAAGTTGAAACTTGATGGCACAAGATCTACTATATCTATTATAAAATTAATCTTCATACAGAAATAAGAAAGGGGAAAATGAAGAACCTTGTTGGCGGGATCAATGGTATCTGGCATCGTAACTGCTTGACACTGTGTTACAGCACGTTCTAGGTTATTTTGGGTCTAAAACAGTTTGTCCACACTGGGCAGGTTCAACAATTTCTACCAGTTCCCAAGATTTGGTTTTATCAGAAACATTGTCTAAACTTCTTTGCGTTTCTATGCTTCTACTCTTAGGCTGTACTCCATTCTACAACAAACAATGATCAGAATTAGATGCAAATAGGGCAAAATTGTTCAGTACCTCAGAAAACAATTAATTTATGCTTCAACTGTCAACTATGGCTATCAAATCTCTTTGCCAAAAGGCCACATTAGAAAGGACCGGGTTGATCTTTCCAATGAAAGCAGAACTAGCTACCTGATCCATTACGTGCAACAAACCAAGTTCTGAGCAACAAATCATTAAGTACCTGGTGAGGACTGGGTTGATCTTTCTATCTCAGTCTTGGTTGGTTCCAATAGTACTACAGACAAAATTCTAGACATGGAACAAAACCACAGGTACAACATTCTATTATCTTCATGCTGTACCTGTAAGCTATATACATTAAGTACCTGGTGAGGACAAATAGAATAAACAGGTGCTTCATGACCTTCAAAGGTAAAAAGCTTCCTTCCTGCTAGATCCCAAACCTGTCAAATTTCTTAAAATTCAGTAAAACATTTATAGCTCATAAAGCTAGCAAATAGAAATTTACTAGCTGCATTTGCCTTTCTGTTACCTTTATTAACTTATCATCTCCACAAGTTAAAACGCACACTTGCTTGTTTGGGTATGAAAAGGATAAGTCATTCACACCACCAACATGAGCATCAATCTACAGAAAGCAGAGTGCAGAGCGTTGGTCTGCCATTGCAAATAACCTCTTGGAATGAATAGCAAAAATTGAATGGAAACACTAGAACCTGATCTCTAGTGCACTTGAAAGCACAAATTAGAAGAATCACATGAGCGTCCATCACAATCATCTATACGTAACCTTAAAACAAGAAATAGTAACACCCATTTCCTCAATTCCAAAATGGACCTTGACGACATATGTTAACACAGTTACACTTAGACCAAAGGTAAGTTTTGAGCATTTGAATTTCGAAACTGTAAATGAAAATTCAATCATAAAACAAGATTGACTCCGATAATTAGTATTAGACACATCGAAATAAGATATATTTCTGGATTAATGCTCAAAAGAAACGAGAATGCCAATATCTAGTAGGTAACATACCTGCAATTGCAAGGTATGAAGGAGAAAGTTCCTCACAATCTCTCCCTCTCCCTTAAGCAAGAACGTGAGTGCCGAGGGGATGAAGTCCCTGATAAAGACCTGATCATAATTTAACAGCTGCTTATCCCCTAGGTCACTCGCCGCCACAGTCCCCACAGGACTCCCGCAATACGACACCACGGACGCTCTCAGCAATCTCCAAGACGGACGGGAGAGGGTGTGAGTGAGAATTAGAGAGAGACGAACGAGAAAGGGAGAATTTGGGGTTGGGCAGGAAATGGGGAATTTGGCGCCAGAAAGGAAATGAAAAAAGGAAGGGGGAATTCACGGGGAGAACAGCAGGTGATTTTAAATTAGCGCGTTTTGTTAGGGTCTATAGCGGCGGTCACCCCGACCGCTGCTACAGACCTGTTTAAATAATACATTATAATTAAATAGTAGGCATAAATGCACCCCATGCCCCAGGGGTATACCGAAAGAGCAAATATGCCCCTGAGGTATGCAAAGTCATTTTCATACCCCTGAGGTATACTTTCAGGAGCAAATATGTCCTTCCGTTATGTGTCGTTTGAAACCCTAACAGTAAATGCTGACGTGTCAAAATTAGACACGTCAGCACCAATCACAACTCGACACCTGGCATTTTCGAAATTAAAAAAAAAACAACAGAAAGAGGGGGAGAACCCCGAGCGGCGAAGGGAGCTGGGCTCCCTTCGCCGCCGCGAGGGGTGGCCGGTAGGGGCCACCCCGGCGACGAGGGAGCCCAGATCTGGGCTCCCCGCGTCACGCAAGGCGGCCGCGCGCTGCCGGCCTGTTGGGATCCCACATTGCTTAGGAGAACCTAATTAGAAGAGTTAATAAGAGGGCTTGGATAACTCTAACTGTAAGGCATGTCTTTTGGTCTAGAGCCCAGGTCCTTATCAATTGGTGGCCCATGCGTCTTTCTTAGGTCGTGTGGTGGCTTGCATGAACCCATTTTCTTCGACCCTATAGATCCGGTACGGGTCAGGGTAGGCCCAAGTCCGGTGAAAGCCCCCTATAGAGGCCATGTGGGAGATGCAGACGACGAGGGCGTCGGTCTTCGAAGGATGGGGGATTGTTGGGATCCCACATTACTTAGGAGAACCAAATTAGAAGAGTTAATAAGAGGGCTTTGATAACTCTAACTGTAAGGCATGTCTTTTGGTCTAGAGCCCAGGTCCTTTTCACGGCCACCCCTCGCGGCGGCCCTTCGCCGCTCGGGGGTTCTCCCCCTCTTTCTGTTGTTGTTTTTTTTTTTTCGAAAATGCCAGGTGTCGAGTTGTGATTGGTGCTAACGTGTCTAATTTTGACACGTCAGCATTTACCGTTAGGGTTTCAAACGGCACATAACGGAAGGGCATATTTGCTTCTGAAAGTATACCTCAGGGGTATGAAAATGATTTTGCATACCTCAGGGGCATATTTGCTCTTTCGGCATACCCCAGGGGCATGGGGTGCATTTAAGCCTAAATAGTATTATATTACTAATTATTACAAATATATATGCTCATTATAATCATATGATAGTAGATGTCTAAACTACTTAGATTTAGTCAATAAAAATACAATTACCACAACAATCATAAATATAATTTCATAACATTAGTTCTAATTCCATATAACAACTTCAAAATTCATAAAACTATTTCATTATGTAAAAGTAATTCATCTCGTAGGTCTCTAATTCCATATTTTATTATGTAGGTCTCCTAAAATGTTTTTTAAACACGTGAGAAAATGAATTTATGTATTAAAAGGAATAAAATTGTCTATAAAATAATTATTAACATTAAATAAATTATTTTTTTCAATTTTTTCAATTTTTTCCAATTATACCTATAGCAGCGGTTTTTTCAAAAACCGCTGCTAAAGGTACACTCTACAGCGGCGGTCAGTATGACCGCCGCTGTAGATACCTCATTTCTAGCGGCGTTTTTAAAAAACGCTGCTAAAGGGGGGTCTATAGCAGCGGTCACCGACCACCACTACAGGTTAAACCTTTAGCGACATTTTTTAGAAAAACGCTGCTAAAGGGGGGTCTATAGCGGCGGTCACTGACCGCCGCTGAAAAGACCGCCACTAAAGGTAATACCTTTATCGGCGTTTTACACAAAACGCTGCGCAATTGGGGTCTATAGCGGTGGTCATCGACCGCCACTATAGACCCCATTTAGCAGCGTTTTGCAAAAAATGCCGCAAAAAACATCATTTAGCGGCGTTTTTAGCGGCCGCCGCTAAAGACTTGTTTTTTTGTAGTGCCAGTACAGAAAGAAAAACAGAGATCTGAAAGTGGATGAGAAAACACAGAAAACAAATGATTAATGGTTCAATATGGGAACGATCCTAGTAAAGTTGGAGTGCATACCATAGGATTTATAGTCATTTGATAAAGAGAATATAATATGTATCTATGAATCACATATAGAATACACATATTCCAGCCCCTCCAGTGAGCTTCGCTGTATTCAAAATGTCAGTGCTTTAATTACTAACTCTTATTATTTTCGATAGCTACGTCTACTCTGATCTGCCACCGCTCTCTCCTTGCATTGAAGCACTTAGTGGTTTCATAACCTCTTTATGAGGTCTCACTAATTTTCATTTACAGCCTGATAAAGATTGGGCCATATGTAGGATTTCCTCGAATGGGTTCTAACCTCTGAAATGCAACCCTTTCAGCATTATTCAGATAAAAGAAAAGAAAAAAAAAAGAACATACTATTCTCTACATAAATACTCTATGATCTTTAACATCACGCGACACAGAGGCGGATCCTAGGGGTGGAGCGAGGGCGGCCGCCCCCACTAGCTCCAAAAATCCTTTGCAATTTTTTTTGTTATTAAGAAACAGACTCGCCCACACTGGATCAGGCCTGCTTACAAGGCCAGTGGGGGCGAGACTAGGCCAACAGGGGCGCACCCACAGGCCCAGTCCTTGTGGTCTGCTTGTTTAATTTTTTTTAAAATCAAAGGGTGAAACGGCGTCATTCCACCCTTGATTTTTAAAAAAATTACCCACGTCTCTCTCTTTCACTCTGCGATCTCTCCGTATCTCCCTCGACCCTCACGTCTCAGCAGTCCCTCTCACTGCTCACAGCTCACTGTCGCCGCTGCCACTCCCCCACCCGCCGTCCCCCGCTGTACGCCCACCATCCCCGGCAGACCACCGGTGCTGCCAACCCTGGTAAGCCCATCTCCGCCTCTGATCTCTCTCATTCATATATTGTAGCACAGTAAGTTCTTGGCTAACTTTTTACATTGTAACATTGTTGGTTGACCCTTGTGGTGGGCATAAATTTATTATTATTCTGAGGATGCAGGAAATTTCCCATGTAACCTGCCAAATACACCATTTTTGGACTACTCCATTTGTGTGGTCCATTATCACTTTAACTACACTAATACATAAATTATGTAGGTCATACTAATTTATTATGTATGTCCTCATTAATTTATCATTTGCCAATTAGAAAGGAAAGCACAAAAATACTGTTTTTGATTGATCTAATTATTACTGAGGTTATTTTTTAACAATAAATAACTGAGTGCATCAATACTTTTTGACAGAAGAATATTCATTATCTTCATATAGGCATCAAACTCCATAATTATTGATGAGTGTTAAGAATTGTCTTCCTCATATGCTGATGGACATTTTAAATTGTTTTGTTTTGTTTTGTTCTTTTTAGATAATGGATTGGTTTTTTATAATAAAAATTCACGAAGCATGGAGTCGTCTAATACTCCTAATGTGACTACTACTTCTAATGAGGATTCTAGTTCGAAAAAACCTCGCCCTTTGTTGAGTTCGGATGATATTATTTCTGACCTAGGGTTGCGTAAATGTATTGACTCGTATGATGCTAGGATTCATGATCAAGTCTGTAGGGAGTACTTGATCAAAGATGTTTTTCAACCTCGTGGCTATGTTTCTCCCAAGAAGAAATGTGGGAAGGATTTGATGGGTTTTAGGGAGGTGTGGTACAAAGATTATCCATGGTTAGAATATAATATATCAGAGGATGCAACTTATTGTTTGTGGTGTTATCTATTTAGGCGACCTAAAGGAGCACAATATGGGGGAGATGTGCTTATATCTAAAGGTTGATAACTGGAAAAAGGTGCTGGAGAGATTTAATGAACATGTTGGCAGACATGATAGTGTTCACAATGAAGTTAGACAAAAATGTGAAGTACTCATGAATCAACGACAAAATGTGTCACACATATTATCTGCACATGGGCACAAGCAAGAGAATACTTATCGCATTCGATTAACAGCGATTTTAGATTGCATTTGTTTTCTTTTGGGACAAGGATTGCATTCGTTTTCTTTTGGGACAAAGTGTCACACATATTATCCGCACAGTAAGTGTATTTCATTATTTTTTAATATTTTTAGTTCTTAATTTACGATTTTATAATTTTAAGACACTTTTTACATTACGTGGAAAAACATTTTGGTCATTTTCCCTTAGAAATTCGACCTCATTCATTTTATATCCTAGATACGTAATTGAAGCGACAGACATGTTTCATAAGTGTTCAAATCTATCTAGAAAAGTGAACAAGTGAGGACAAGTTATGGACAAAGAATCAAGTCGAGGGAAGCCGAGATTACGAACTTTGGCCAACAGATACAAACTCATCAGTAAATCTCTGGAATCAACACCGATACTTTTACAACTAGCAACTATGGAATCAGATGGGACGCGAGACCCTGCAACTTCTGCCTCTAAGGCGGCTATGTGAATTACAAGGATGATATGTAACGACGTCCTATACATAATTTTAATCTGGCAATAGTGGTAATCTGTCCACATTGTATATGGAACCATTTTTGTAGCCATTGGCATTGACGGAGTCATCAAATCCTTCACCAGCGCCGTCTGTCTCACAGGTTTCTCCTTCACCCATCCTGGGATGGAAGGGAAGGATGCGTAGACGTCCATCTGACTCTGTAGCAATTACCTCTGCTTCTAGTTCGTACTTTCGTATAAGGTCCATTTGAAGTGAAATGATATTCGATGGCCTTGGAAGCAGCTCCACGGCCTCCACTTTTGGGATGACCACCTGCTCAATGGCTATTCTTGCCTCCTGTAAAATGGAGAACTACTATATTGAGAAGAATGGCATTCATGTTTTATGAACTAGCTCACCAAAATTTTCACATGAAAGTCCAGCTGACTACAGGGATTTGTTAGACTTTTCAGTAACATGTTAGTCATTGTAGTAAAATGGAAGATCCTTTATTACCTCCAAGGCATCTAGCTTCTCAGATAATTTCATCTCATCTAGTGGTTCAAACTCCTTTAATCCATCTTTCAGATCGTTCATTAAGGCCCTTATCACCTTCGTTATTTGAACCAACGAGCTTGTCTAGAAAAGAGAGTAGGTCATGGTCAAAACTTTGATCACTATGGGTTCCTGTTGGAAAGAAGAAGATTGCAATAATTACCTTAGTCACATAAATGGGTATGTCATGAGATTTAGCTGCAGCTTGAATCCGGGAATTCTTCTTGATCTTGGTTTGCAAGGCAAGTAGTGCATCTGCCTCACTGATATTGTCAGTTAAGAGAACGGCGGCATCATTCAACTTCAACTGTTTAATCGCTTGAATCACACTCGCCTCCAGGATCTAGAATAACTGCTCACTGTATCAGTACCATATGGCATAAATATTCTTAGCAAACAGTCCTACTACTGGTTCAAATATGCTATTGCTGACATTTCATTGATAATGGCATTTTTTCTAAGACTAGACAACAAGCTGAATCAATAGCATGGTAATAAGTACATGAAAAAAAAACATTGTCCCAACATCCCAATATAATAATCTACACATTTATTTCACACACTGGCCATATGCACACATGCACAATGGACCAAATTGCGAACACACACACACACAACAGGTGTACATGGAAATGTATGTCTCTGAGTGTTAGTTTAATAATTGAGCTTGCAACCTAGTTTTTTATATCCAAAATAGAGATGACCTTCATTTTAGCTCAGGCACTTCTGATCTCAGTCAACGTTTAGCCCAAGCTTTAGACGAAGTGAAGCCTCAATCCAACATTGTAAGCTGTTTTGGTAGGTTCTACAAGCCATCATATTCGCGCAGATCCCTCTTCCCTACCTTTTTTTCTTTGCAAGAAAAATTACACTTTATCCCCTCCAATTATCACCTCATCAACATTTCCCTCTAAATTACCAATCTTGGCAATTGACCTCCTTAAACTACCGCTTTTTGGCAATGAGTACCCCAATTAAGATCTGAGTTAAAGTGGTCAATTACCAGCAATGAAAATTTGGGGAGCACGTCGCAAATGGATTTGTACTTTGAAGTTGTAATGTGTGACTTTTCACTTTTCATTTATTTCCAAATAACTGTAGAATACAAACAAGATGGACATTTATTGTACCAACCATTATTGTTCGTCCCGGTTCCAATAAGGAAAAGATGATAATTGTAATACTGTTTTCGTGGTGTTGATGCCTAAGCGTGCTTCTTCCCCTATGCTGCCTATTGATACTAACGGAGTAAGGTTGACCTGCACGCCCCATAAGCGTAACCTTTAGCTTAATACAAAGTCTGCAACTGAAGCTTCTGAGGCTGCATTAATCAAGAAAACACCAGAGAAGGAACACCAGATAGTTTCATAGTTTCACAGTGGTTCCATTAATTATTGGATCTTGTTGGATCTGAACTAAATGTAGATTCCCAACAGAGCCTCAGTCTGTCCCCAATAAACCCAAAGGCATCAACCTGGAAAGAATAAATATAGGCTTCTTGATAATCCCCAAATTGTATCCTTCCACAAAGGGATTCAAATCCAAGCTATCTCCTTGAAAGGGAGATGTCTACTTGCCTGACTGCCATCATAAGGGGAACTTCTTCCCAGCTTGGTCATTTTATCTGCTTTCTATGTTTTTATTTGGACATAAGCGCACCTAATCTAGCAATCTAGCATATGAGGTATGGCATATAACTAGGAGAATAAGGCTTTAGAACATATGGTTGGCGAAGTGAATATACTTCTTTGTTGAATCATTTTCAAATGGACTCATTTTTCACCCTGGCCACCTAGGCCCACGGCTTATCTTTTATATTGGGCTGAGCTAAAAGGTTAAGGAGCAACAGCACAGCTGGTCTGGGTCGAGCATGAATGAGGGCATTTCAGCTATAGGCTGAGCTTGAGCAGATGCTAGAGTGCTCAACCCAACCTGATTAACAGTCCAAATAACAGGTAAAATTGATAACACCAACACTATATCTTCCACACTAACTGACAATTAACTCCGCCTATAAAGGCACTCCTTGCATTCATTGGTAAAACATGCAAGCTGATGACTTACCCCATAAACAAATAGGCGAAGGGGCACCCGTCCTTCCCAAATATCCTCTCCCATGTTAGCACGGACCTCAGAAGTGAAAGCATCATGGTCAGTTTGTTCATCGATCATCTCCTGAGCATCTTCAACCACTATACCACTTTTCTCACCAGAAGGGGAGAAAATAAAAGGTTCCCTTTCTGTAGTTTCTTTCATATCCTGCGAATTCATTTTGCGCACTTCGACATTTGGGAAACGCCCTTCACCACCACCAGCAATAACAAGCCAAACGATAATACGAGGTACTAATGGTAACTCAAAATGTAAGAAATCAATTTATGAACTACAAGGAAGACACCAAAAATATCTATATTTTATTTCTTAAAATGAAAAAGAAAATCACACCTGAGAGAATGGCATCCACTGTTGACTCTAGGCTACGATGAACCCTCAACTCCATCTTTGAAATTATCTCCACTCCACAATTAAATGTTGAAGGCCCTTTCCTTTCCAAAACGGTCTTCTGGACACCCCTTCGGCTGGCCTCTTCATCCCCAAGTGTCACACTCTAAACAATAATTACAGCAACATCACCAAATTGAATGATGGTACACCATTGTTTTCCTATGCCTAATACATATAATTGCTATAATATATATATATGGAGAACTCACATTGTCACCTTGTTTTGGGGGATTTGGGGGGGGGGGGGGTTGAATCACCTAAAATAGCAGGATTACATACACCAATGAAAATACTAGTCCAAAAAACTCCATAGATACAACCTTCTCTTGGAAGGTGTAATAAAAACGTGAGAGCATCCCCACCCTCATCACCTGAGCCAGGACCCAATCATTTTCAGCCACAACCTTATATAATAACTCACTTTCAAGCTGATACATAGATAGTGAAATGTAATCTAGCAAGAACTTGTCACCTACATTACTCACTGATAGCATGTCAGAATTCATTGAAAGTTTCCAGATGGGGACAACGAATGCTCCAATGGAACTGTGATCAGTTACTCCAAAGTTTACTCATCCACTTTGCTCATACCAATGCAGAAAGAAAGGGATGCACCTATGCGAAGACTCATGAACCAAGCTTGGAGATAGCAAAAAAACAGATGGCAAAGGTTCCCAAAGCAGTCACTTCCAAATTCTGAGTGGTTGACTGAGAGGTTGTTACAAAATATTATCAAGCAAGAATTGCATAAACTTTTCAAATAGAGCAGTCTATACGACTCATTATATACTAAAGAAGCAAAAATATAGTTTTCTTTCTAAAATTCCATAGAAGGAGCCCATATATGACCAAGATTGCATCCATCAGTCTTGACATACTTTCAACTGATTAGAAAAAAAAATACATACTTTCAACTGTACATCTTCCAAGTCACGAGTAGGAATGACTTCTTGCATTCCATGTCATTTACTTCAATTCTTTGGAGGTCGGTACAGTGAACAACTTATATACCAGGCACTCACAACATAACGTCTTTCTTTGTGGCATAAATCACATATAAAGTTTCAAGTCCCCAAGTTTACAACAAATGCAGTAAACTACTTACATATTCCACACTGACAAATAGTTATCTCACCTGTATTCCTCCAACAAGCATCTCTAGTGCAGGATTCATTGTCAGGTTCTCAATTGTTACTCCATGAGCAGTGGCAACTAGCTGAATCCCACGTTGTGCTATCGTGCTTGCAGCCATTGCTTCAAGTTTTGTGCCTATTTCATCAATTACAATCACTTGTGGCATATGATTTTCAACTGCCTCTATCAATACCTAACCAAGCAAGTTAAAAACAAAACAATACTTCTTCAAACGAAACTTGTAAAAGACCACGAATAGATAATGAAATAAATTGATAATACGTGATCCTAGCAGCAGTATGACCCTACTGTTCTGAAAATCTACAAGAAAGCATATGAAGCATCATCTCAACAATACTCAAATGATCAGGTATTCCAAATTACCAACAATTGGTAGCCCCTCACTACTGACTTGTAATTCGATTGAGTCAATCTTTCTTGATAGAGCACAGGTCTTAAAATGATCCCAATAATCAATTTAAATTAACTAAGACTTCATTTCACAAGGATAACACAAGCAAATAAACAAAAGAGTTGAAATGGGGTCCTTCCAGATCATACCTTATGCTGCACTTCAGAGCTGGGGACTTGCATTCGGCGTGCATTACCTATACCTGCATGAGGTATATCACCATCTCCACCAATCTCATTAGAGGTGTCAACAATCATCACACGTTTCCTGTAATCATTTGCAAGCATTCGAGCTATTTCCCTGCAAATGTTGGGCAGAGCAGATTAGCATTAAAACTTGATGGCTAATCATGACTCGCCAAGCATTTCTTAGAACACCATACATAAAAAGCCATTAAAGAATGAAATATCCATTAAACACCTTAGTCGGGAAGTTTTTGACTACTGTTCCAGCATCAAATAGATACAGCAGAAATAAATATTTCGTTCCCAAAAATTTAAAATGAGAATACTAAACCCCCTGGGGATCATATCCCTCGAGAGAGGAAATTATAAGAGCTTTTGGTTTAGGTTCTTTATTTTTTTTAAAAGGTATTTTTTTATCATTAGATGAAAACTTCTAAGATAATTCGAACTTCAAAGACAAGAATTTGTAATATTGAATACTCAAGAATTCAAAAATTCCACCAGTGGGATAATTTTCTGAATCAATCCTACATGATATTTCTTAATAACCAATGTGGAATCGATTGTGGATATGTAACAAGTACACCACAGCCATAAGGTACTGTCCTCTTCTATAGTTCAACAGGGAACTATTGATCTAGGGATTTCACCTTTGAATGCAAAGCGACTCCAAAACTACATAGTTCACCAGAAATCAGCCACAAAGAAGCAAAACAGGGCAAAACATTAACGATAAAGAACAGGACTTGCTAGTCATGCATGGGTATAATATTAACAAATATAGGAGAGACTCACCGTATAATAGTGGTTTTTCCCACACCTGGAGGCCCTATGAGCAACAAGGAAGACCCGTCTTGCACCAAATCTTGCAGTAAATTAGCAATGCCAGATATTGCCCGACCAACTCGACAAGTTAAACCAATAATTGCACCTTTCCTATTCCTTATGGCACTAATGCGGTGTAATGTCCTGCTAATGCCTGCTCGATTGTCGAAGGCAAAGTCACCAACCTGCAACATGTGGTTCAAGTAAGTGTCAAGCATGGTTCTTAAACACAGACAATAATAACAAATGGAGAGGGAGAGAGATGGTGAGAGAGAGAGGGAGAAAGAGATTCAATATGTATTCTCTCAACATCCATTAACAAATTGAGAGGGCGTCCATTCACCCAAAAATAAAAGGTAAAAGAGACTTTAATTGCGGAGAAGTGCACTATACCATTTTACTCTAGGAGTATCCAGCATATGAATCATAAGAAATTCTAAGATAGTAATATGACTTCAAAATTGAGTCAAGACACATACCATAATTGAGAGGGCATCCATTCACCAAAAATTAAAAGCTAAAAGAGACTTTAATTGTGGAGAAGAGCACTATACCATTTTACTCTAGGAGTATCCAGCAGATGAATCATAAGAAATTCTAAGATAGTAATATGACTTCAAAATTGAGTCAAGACACATACCTGATGAGCCTCAAAACACATCTAAACAGTTACCTAACCAGGAGTTCTAAGAAACTCAACCATCAGCCATACACACTGGAAGTCTTAATAGAAATTACAGTCTAAACTATTTTTAGTCATAAAGGCATTTTTACTACTACAGCCCATTTTCTGGCAATAGGCTATCTGAATCTGAAATGATGATCCTCCTTAAAACTTGCCTATGTTCCACAAGATCTTCCAACGATAGATACTGTCATAGACATCTTGCATGTATGTGACTCTTGGATGTGTTTATCACATCAAGACACAATCCACACACCCATACCGAGGATTGATTTAATTACAATCAATGACGCCTACTACATATCACTTTAGCTGCTAATCATCCGATATTAGCTAAACCAAATCTAAGAACATAAATGTACAAAACGTAGAATTTTGATCAAATGTCCAGATTCTCATTCTAAAACAATCCAAGGTTCCCCTATGCCAATTGTCATTACAACTGGCATGGTTTGAGATGTGTGTATTATATTTCAAATATAGAATCCGTGTCTAATTAAAGAAGTGGTGAAGAGAATATTTTCCCTTTTATATAGAGTACAAATATATGCGGAAGAGGGACATGGAATGTCATTTTCTTTTATCTTAGCAATACCTCTCTTTTTCTTTTCTTTTATTTTTCTGACTGTCAATTACATGTTATCTCGAGCAGACTTTTCATCTTAAAACGCAATGCCCACTATTGTCCCATCAAGTTGATGCACCCACAACATACCTTAAAATGAATTCTCAAGAACGCACATTCATAATCATTTTCCATTATATAATTCACAATTAAGCTTAATTATGTTCTTCGAACCATACAACAGCAGGAATTCAAAACAACAACATCTCACACCTACAATCAATTAAGCAGACTGGTGGTGGGTAAAAATCATATTTCACCTTAGAAGTAGCATGCTCCAGATCCTCGACGGTGATTGGCAAATCTGATAAAAGGAAGTCTCCAGAAGGAAAACGAGCCAGAGGCTTCCGACCCAAATCCATGACAACTTCAATCAACTGATAAAGCTCCGGGTGCTCGCTAACCCTCCGCCGCATTTCTTCCGGCAATAGTGCCAAAAGGCGGCCCAATTCGACATCGAAATCATCATCGTCGGGCGAAAGGCGAGCCTGTGAGTTCAAACTGGAAGAATCAAGAGAAGATTTTCGACGCTCACATGGATTGTGTGCGAAAAATGAGTGAAGAAAGGGGCGCAGCGGAAACTCGAGCGTGTAAGAGGGGGCTTTGCATTGGGTTTTGCGAAGTGGGGGTTGGTGTGGGAGTGGAGTGATGAGGGGAAGTTGGTGGTGGCGAAGCAGAGGAGAATAGAGCATTAGCGGGAAGAGGGGCCTGGGTTTTAGGATTCAAAAGGAGATTTGTGAAGACTCATGGACGGACGAGTTGACCTCTTCGTCTCTTAAATTGGATTCTGGGAATGTCAAACAAAAATCTTTACAAAACACGAGAGGATGATTACCAGCCACAACTTTTTTGTTTCCGGAGTAATTTCTCACGCTCTCCATCGAAAACGCTACGAAAACAACTTTTTAATCCGTAACAAATAATTACACTTACCTATACCACTGATTAGCTGTCGCATTTGGGTGCAAAAATTTAACCTAATAAAATAAAGGGATAAATGCAAAATCAGTCTCTGTGCTAAACGTAAAAATCGTTTCAGTCCCTGTGATATGAAAAACATCGATTTAGTTCTTGTAATTCTATTTTCGTTTGTTACCTCCATCAGGGACTGATTTTATCACTTTCTGAAATCACAAGGACTAAATTGATGATTTTCATATCACAGGGACTAAATCGATTTTTGCGTATAGCACAAGAACCAATTTTACATTTATCCCTAAAATAAAAGATAAATACAAAATTGATCATGGAGTATAAATAAAAATATATTTAGTCGCCGTCATGTGATCGCTCCGACTCAGCTCAAAACTCTAAACCCACAGTTCACATAAGTGAACTCTAACCCCACGAGCCTCTCACTTAGCCGACATTTCCTTCTTCCTCGAGATGGATTGCAAAAGCTCAGCAGCTTTACTGTTCTGCTTGTGTTGTTGTTTTCTTGCTCCAATTTTATTTCTACAGGTTAAGCCCCCAAGATTATTGTTTTATTGTCCATGCTTACCAATTTACTGCATTGGAAGCATTTATCGTTGTTTCCTGTGTCTGGGCAGTGGTTAAGTATCTGAGATCCGTCTATTTGTCAGGAATTTGGCTTAATATATCATTGATTGACTGGTACAGAAAACTTGTGGTGGGATTTGATATGTTCTTCTGTTCATAGATTTCGGAGAGAAGTACAGAAAGGAGTGTTCAATAATGCCTCTACTAATTTGGACTTGTAGTATCAAAATGACTCTTTTATGATATAGCGAGTCATGAAGACTTTGACGATTCGATTTCTAATTCTTTTTCCATTAATTCAGTTTAAATTGGGTGTGGAGTAAAATAAATTTGGTAGGTATTGGTAATTGCAAACTGGTTTTCTCATGAGGCCCAGGAAGTAGTTTCTTCTTCTCCTTCCAACTTATTTTCTTTGCAGAGGGGGGAGGGGTTTGCCGGTTTGGTTAGACGAGGTCTAGCCGATTAGCAGTCGGAAAGTTATAGTGATGTTGAAAACAAAATATAAAAGAAAAAAAAAAGAAGAAAATCGGAAAAAAATCACACAAAGACTATCGAGTTGGAGCGATTACGTGGCGATGTGAGCTAACGTGGAGTCAGCTCGGTCAAATGAGCTAATGAAACGAGAAGGAGGGACTAATGACAGCGAAAGGTGGAATCATGGGAATTAGATTTATGCTTTTAATATATAAGGATTAAATCGATTTTTTCATATAGTACAGGGATCAATTTTACATTTATCCCATAAAATAATTACAAAATAATCTTTCTCCATCAAATCATCTCTTTCTACTATAATGAATATAAAAAAAAAAATTCAAATAATCATTCTTTTCATTTTTTTACAAAACTTTCATTCATAAAAATTTTAAAACACAAAGATCAAATTCTCTCCGTTTGACTATTTCATCTTCTCTATTTAATAGAGCCTACAGAGATAGATGGTCTAATTTGGATATAAAAGAATTTACATGCATTAAACACTTTGTGACTACACTAAGTAGTAATTAATATAGATAATATTAAATATTGTAGAGCCCTCATATATTATATTTCTTTAAATTAAATAAAATTAGAAAGAATTAGAATTCTTATTTCATGCTCTACTTGGGTCTATTAGAGGAGCTCTCAACCTCCTCACCATTAGATTCTTACTAATAGAATATCACATACTCAACATATTTTCATTAAAAAATAAAATTTAGCAATTTAGTCCTTAAGTTTTACACACTTTTACGTTTTAGTCCTTGAGTTTCATTTTTTCAAATATTAGTCCTTGAGTTTACATTTTTTTACAAAATGGTCATTCCGTCAGTCTGTTGTCCATATGCTTAACGGAGCTCTCTGACACATCAACAATTTGAAGCGGTCGACTGCTACATGTATCGGTCGACCGCTCACGTTCAAAACATATACTCAGTCAACCGCTACATGATCCGTTAAGCATATGGACGACAGACTGGCGGATTGACCATTTTGTAAAAAAAATGTAAACCCAAAGACTAACATTTGAAAAAATGAAACTCAATGACTAAAACGTAAAAGCGTGTAAAACCTAAGGACTAAACTGATAAATTCCCTTAAAAAAACTATCAAATAATTTATTTTCACACTTTTTGGCAAACTCTAATATTTTTTATATTAAAAAAAAACTCTATCAAGTCATCCATCTTCATATTTTTTTACAAAATTTATTAAAATTTTCACTCAATAAAAAATCAATAGAAATTAGAGGCATCCAAACACACAGAATATAGTCTACAGTGATTTTCGCCTCTTAATTTCTATTATTTTCGGCCAAGAGAAATACGGCTATTGTAATTTTTTTAGCTCAAAATCGAATATGAGTCTTGGGGCATACTTGGGCTATGTTTGGGAACAGGATTGAATCCGAGTTTCAGATCTCAAAACCAGGTTATAATTCCAAAATCACCAATCCATGTTTGGGATGGGCCGAGACTCGATTTTAGTTTTATTAACGGGACTGAATAATGATTCAAGTCCACTAACGGCGCTAAGGGAAAACTGTTTTCTCCCTCGTTCCCGTCTCTTTGTCCCTTGTGCAACCGAAAATGTGCCCCTTCTCCTTCGTCTAGCATTTCCACCCAAATTCCTCTTTATAATAGGTGCATTTGCTTCCCTTTAGAATTTCTACTTAGTCTCCGTTGATTTAAAGGTAACAATGCCATTAGTCTCCGTTCTTCAAATTCTTGCTGTTTATTTTCGTGTTATGGAGAGGTGGTTTTTCTTTTTCTCTTTTTTGTTTGCTCGTTATGATAATCTTGATAAGATTTTCTCGTACCCGCGTGATTGAGAGGACGATGGAGGACCAAGTGGATGGCTCTAGTTAGGGAAAGGAAAGACTAAATAATCTTGCGTATACTAAAATAGTGCTTTGTCATTGTAACTACATAAAAATGAGTATAGATTCAAAAAGTTAATTTGGTATGGAAAAAAAAATTTGAGAGAGAAGTATAAAATAAGCATCGGTACGTTTACCCACAAAAGGAACAAAGGTTATAGTGTTGAAAACTACATAAAATGAATATAAGATTAAAAAAATTAATTGGCGTAAAAATAAAAGGGAGAAGAGCATAGAATAATCCCGTGTATTGGAGCCCAAAAGTAAAAAGCTTGTGTTATAAGATGTACTCGTGCAAGTTACAAGTTAAACAGAGCACAAGGAAAGCTACACACTACAAGAAATATGGCCTTTAACAACGAATTCATTAGTGACGCACCCAATTTCGTAGCTAAAAGTCTATTTTTGAGACGAAACATTATTTTGTCGCTAAAATATCTCTTTTTGCAACGATTATAAAATTTTGTCGCTAGAAGATGGTTTTAGTAATGACTTTATCAGCGACAAATCGAACGTTGTCTCTAAAAATATATCTTTTGCGACGAAAAATATTGTTTTGTCGCTAAATACTTAATCAAATGCTTTTAGAGACCAAATTCTACATTCATCGCTAAATGCGTTATCAACGACAAACTCAATTTTGTCGCCAAAAGTATCTTTTTACTACGAAAATATTGTTTGTCGCTAAAGACATAAAATAAATGTTTTAGTGATAAAATTCTAAATCGTCGCTAAAAATGTTATTAGCGACGAACCCAATTGCATCGCTAAAAATACTTTTTTGGACGAAAATATTATTTGTCGCTAAAGATATAAAATAAATATTTTTAGTGATAAAATTCTAAATCGTCGTTAAAAACGTTATTAGAGATGAACTCAATTGTCCAGCTAAAAATACTTTTTTGCAACGAAAATATTATTTGGTAGGTAAAGACTTTGGAGATATTTTCAGCTATAAATGTAGAATTTCGTTCCTAAAAAAACATAAACCTTTGACGACACGCCCCTCCCCCTTCTCCTTTCTTCTCCTTTCTCTCTCCCTCTTTCCTCCTTACGACCTTGTCTCCCACTATCTCTCTATCTCTCTCTCTCTCTCACTGTCTCACAGACACATAACTCTTTTTCTCTCTCTCTCTCACCGTCCAACAGCCATTGCCGACCGTGAGTGGTCCTCTCAATTCTCTCTGTCTCTTGGTCAGAATCTCTCTTTGGGCGCCGAATCTCTCTCTCTCACCAAGGTATAGTTAATTTTTGTCTAGCCTAAACATGATGGCTTATCTCTCTTTGAATTACTAGAGGGTTTAGGGTTTGATACATTGGGGATTTGATTGGCAGATTCGGGATTTAGGGCTTTGATTGGATTTTGTTCTATGTTGACTCTCAACTCTCAAACTTCTGAAATCATTAGACCTGTGTTTTCATATTCTGGTTGTGAGTCTAAAAGACAACCCAAGAGGGGGGTGAATTGGGTTTTCAAAAACTTTTGAAACCTTTTCAAACAAACCCAGAAATATTCTAATCTATATCTAGGAATACTAAAGACTAGATCTATGCAAACAAAGATCACAACAACAATGAATAAACAAGAACAATCAAGCAATATCTGCAAAAGTAAAAGAGGAGGGTTAGAGAGATGACACCAGTATTTTTAGGTGGTTCGGCCAATCTCTTGCCTACGTCCACCCCCAAGGCTATTGACTTCCTTGGGCTTCCTCCACTATTCTCCAAATGAATACACCTTAGCTTTCGGGGTGCTAAGGAACCGTTACAAAGCGTTTTTCGAGCTCACGCTTCAACTCGTTTCTCAAATCCCAAACCCTAGGGATTTCTTCTACTTCTCTCAAGTAGGATATAATGTTCATACAACACTAGAAAGGTTTACAATATTTGGGTACAGTGATTTAAGGCTCTCTAAGCCGGATGTACAAGTGTGTAGCTCAAGAAACTAAAGGACTCTCTAAGCCAAATCTACAAGTATAAGAACCTGAGGTGTGTCAAGAGAATGAGATCTTCAAGGAAGACTTCAGGATTTACAAGATGGATCACGAGATTTCAAGGTCGTGAGAACTTCTCTTCTTCTTCTTTGAGCTTTCTCTCTCAAGAAATTAGGGCAAGGATGATTTTCGTGTAAAGCTATCTCTTTCTCTTTCAAACTTCTTCTATTTATAGTCTCTAGGGCATCAGGGGTCTTCTGGTAAAGATTTGGAGCCGTTGGAGGTCATTTGGGTCCTTTGGAGACATTTTTAAGTGAGTGACGTCGCTCCAGGATCTGAGAAATCGAAGCATGTGTCGACACCTTCACTGTATGTGTCGACACCTAGGAGTTTTGCCTGGAAACTCACTCTCGGGTGTATGACCAATGTGTCGACACTTCTCTTCAAAGTGTTGACCCTTCAAAAAGCCTTGGAAACATGCCTTCGGGTGTATGTACAATGTGTCGACACCTTTAGTCTGTGTGTCGACACCTTCAATTTGGCCTGGAAGCTTGCTTTCTGGTGAGTGTGCAATGTGTCGACACTTCTCTTAAATGTGTCGACACCATCATCTTGGCCTGGGACACGCCTTCTGGTGTATGACCAATGTGTCAACATCATGGTCGCATGTGTCGACACCCTCAACACTTAGGCTGAAAAATGGCTTCCCTTGGCACCAACAAACATTCCTAAAACACCTACAAAGTAAAGATTGTCCAATAAGCTTGTGTAGTGGTGTTCAATTATATCTAAGGCCAATTTAAGCTTAGAGAACTCTTGATATCATTTTCTGAAAAAGATTTGCAAATGTAGAATCTAAAGGTCTCAAACTAGTTGGAAAAGTTTGTTATCATCAAAATCAAAAGTAGATTATTTATAAAACAACATTGGGCTAACACTGGTAAATATATTTGTTTCTTGATCAGAGGGTCCAGATCTTTCACTAAATATATTTGTTCTATGCTTTCTTAACAATCCAGCAAGGTGCAGAGCAAGGGGGTGGGGTGCATTTGAGAAAGGTTTGCTTGTTCTTTTGACCCATCGTGAGAAGTAAGGTTTGCTTGTTCTTTTCACTAAACTAATCCATTATATCTCTGCTTTCCAAAAACATCCCTTGTTGGTATGGCCGAGGTTGAAGTAGTCATTCAGGAAATGTTCTAGGCTCCTCATATACAGATTGACTTAATGATTCCAGTAATATAATTTATAAAATGCAAATATGCAATCTCTCATAAAAAGTGGTTTATCTCTTTGTTTTGACTTCCGTGAGATTCCAGAACTTCAAGGTGCATGTTCCACGCTGAAATGGTGCAAGAAGGCCCTTTCTTTCTGCTCTGGTGCACCTGCTTTTTAGGTGATTTTGTTTAAACCAATTAGCATGATGACCCATGGACTTTCTTTACATTTTATCTTGTAGGATGTTGAGAGCATGATGAAGGTTGCAGATCAACTTTCTCATATATAGGGGTGGTTAACGGTAGTGTAGGTGACAGTTTGACAAAAATCGTCACCGTCACCGCAATTGACGGAATTACATAATTGACACCGTCACCGCACCGCTAAGGCACAATAACCGCCCTTGCCAGTGACGGTATTAATGGTAACGGTTATACGATAACCATATAACCGTTGTGCAAAAAAAAATAAGTTTTTTCCTTGAGTTTTTTCATTTTTTTCATTGTTTTAGGCTGTTTAAATTTCCAACATAATATCATAATCAATAATCCTATCAAA
This sequence comes from Myrica gale, assembly GCA_963930655.1. Taxonomy (NCBI): domain Eukaryota; kingdom Viridiplantae; phylum Streptophyta; class Magnoliopsida; order Fagales; family Myricaceae; genus Myrica; species Myrica gale. The sequence continues at coordinate 7,916,196 of OZ005620.1, read as the reverse complement.
TTGACAAATATCATAACATATTCAAATATAATATCATAATCATTAACAATCATAACAAATATAAAGTTGTCAAAAAATATAACATAATATTATATTCAAACATAAAGACTAAAGTCTAATAAAAGTGTCAAACAATGTGACACGAACCAACTAACATATTCTAACAAAAGTATGTTACATAATCAATAATCATCTCAAGTCTCAATTAGAGGTGGTTAACGGTAGTGTAGGTGACAGTTTGGCGAAAACCTTCACCTTTAACCTTCACCGCACCACTAAGGCACAATAACCGCCCTTACCGGTAATGGTAGCGGTAGTGGTTTTAGCGGTTAAAATGGTAACCGCCGGTGCAAATGAACACTCCTACTCATACACATGCCTCTAGTCCCTTATGAAGCTTATTGATTGAGGGGATTCAATGGCTTAAGAAAGCCTCAGAGGCTATCTCTGTGCCGCAGAATCTCACAAGATTCAAGTTGGGTGACACTGAACATCTTACTCAATTTGTATTTTAATTTACTTGTGTCGGTAACATGCAGATAGTTCTAAGATTACTGAGTTGTATTTGTTTGAAAATGGTATATCCTTGAATTCGTGTTTGGATATTCCAAGTATATTGATATATGCCCCCAAACATTTTATAAAGATGGGGCAATTCATTTTGTCAATATTTGTGCATTTTTGCAAGTGTAAAATGGTTCATTCCCGAAAATAAGAAAATAATTTTATAAAAATCAATATTTAAACGAGCAGAAAATTGTGACCACTGCTTTTAGCGACAATGTGCAGATGTTTTTAGCCATCCTTGGGGAAGGCCTTACAGGCAGCTACGGACTCGTCGTTGCAAATTGTTTCATAATAGCGGCTGAAAAAAATTTGTCGCTTCACATGTATAGTGACGCGATATAATCGACAAGCCTTCGACGACTTTTTAATGTTGTCTTAGTGTTTTAACGACCATTTATCTTGCCCCTATAGGGCATATTTTTTGTACTGACATCTGTAACAAATTACTTAGAATATTGGATAGACTTTGTATTTGAATGATGAATTACAAGAATAGTAACATAATGTCCATTCGAGATGGCAAATCTCCCAAAACGCTAATGCCCATTTGAGATGGCAATCTCCCAAACACAACAATATTCTGATCTTCCATTCTCTCACTATAACTGCCTCCCTTCATGGGCCTGGGCCAACAGCTAAGTAAAGTCTAAGCCCACTGTAATAGCTCAGCCCAACATAGGCTAGCATTAACGTAACTACTGAATTTAAAGGCAAAACAAGGCTGAGTCTTAACCAACTAAGACCAGCTAACATAACTAGGCCCGACTGAATATTAGCCTAGCCCAACCATTCCTCAACTAAAGGATACCCGACCACTCGAATCAAAGTGTTCTTCCGCAAGACTCTAGAACACTCGAGACTTCTTCTTCCCCAAATGCCCGACTGTTACAACACCTCCCCTGTTCAAATCACCTTGTCCACAAGGTGAGGAAAATCCATCTGGAGCTGGTGTAATCTCTCCCACGTTGCATCATCAGCCGATTGACCATACCAGTGAATGAGAAGTTCAATCGCTGCATGGGAACCACAACGTTTCTGAATCGGAAAGGGGCCAAAATACCTTGGAGAGAGCTTCATATTATGACGTTGTTTCACTGAGAGTTGTCGATAAGGCTGAAGACGTAAGTATACCAGATCTCCCTCTTTAAATTCCCTTTCTTTCCGCCTTAGATCAGAGTATTTCTTCATTCAATTTTATGCTTTTGTGAGGTTCTCCCGAAGCAAGGCTAAAATTTGATCTCGGCTCTTCAATGCATCGTCCACAGCAGCAACCCTAGTAGTACCCGATTCATAAATGGGAAATCTTGGAGGTAAGTACCCAAACACAGCTTCAAAAGGTGTGATCTTTGTTGAAAAATGGACACTGGTATTGTAATTCCATTCGGCTAATGATAACCATTGAAGCCAATCTTTAGGTTTAGCCTCGATCATGCATCTCAAATACCCTTCAATACATTTGTTTACTGCCTCTGTTTGCCCATCTGTTTGAGGATGATAAGCTGTGCTAAAGTGTAGTTTAACATCCTGTAATTTGAATAACTCTTGCCAGAATGTGCTTGTGAAAATGACATCCCTGTCGGAGACAATTGTAGATGGTAATCCATGTAATTTAAAAATTTGGTGGATAAACACTTGTGCCACTGACCGAGCTGTATAAGGGTGTTGAAGGGGTATAAAAGGACTGTGTTTAGTGAGTCGGTCTACCACACCAAAAATCACTGTGTACCCTCTTGAACTAGGCAGCCCATCGATGAAATCCATGGAAATGTCAGTCCATGGTTTGGTTGGTATAGGTAACGGTTGTAGTAACCCCGATGGAAGCATTGTCTCATATTTGTTTTGCTGGCAAACACCACACTGCTGAATATATGCTTTAATCTCACTAGTAGGTTGAGCTCCTTCTTTCAGGTTGATAGCATGATCCTGAACTCGACTTGGTGGTAAGCCTTTTGGGTTCTCGAACACCTCTGGAATTTGCAGCAACAAGGCTGCCACTTCTCCATGTATTTGTTGCTCATCTGCCCCTGTTATGCCTTCCAAAACCAGCTGCAAGATAAGTCTCCTTCTCTCACTTTTCTTTACCTTCAACTTCACTGAATCATGCATAAGTTGGGAGGCCACCAAACCTTTCAACTGCACCATTTGGCTATTGTAAGTAAATTGCATATTGAGTTCTCTGAAATTCCATGCAATTGTGCCCAAAGTGCTCAACCATTGTACTCCCAACACCATGTCACAACCTCCTAAGACCAGCACATAGGCATCCAAAATAAACATATGACCCTGCATTTTAACCTTTACATTACTGCAAGCACCTTCACTACTCACTTGCTCTCCATTAGCTATAGTTACTTGAAACTTTTTTAGAGGATTTATGGGTCTTTGTGAATCTGCCACCATTCTAGGATCCACAAAATTGTGGGTACTTCCACTGTCAACCAATATAACCACTGGCTGATTGTTAATGGTACCCTTAACTCTCATGGTTCCTGCAGATAATGACCCCGAAATTGCATTGAGGGAAATGTTTGGCTTAGCTTCATGATCTGCCAACTCATGTTCCTCCTCCAATGACATAGATTCACCCTCATTAACTTCATAGTCTCCATCTTCTTCACCACAAGCAATCAAAAACAACTTAGGAATCTCACACTTGTGTCTAGGGTTCCATTTAGCATCACAATTATAACAAAGACCCTTGTCACGTCTCTCCTGCATTTGTTGGGAAGTAATTTTCTGCACCCTTACCCCTGGTTTAGGAACCCCTGCAGCCGAATGACTATTGGATAAAGGCTGAGAATAACTTGTAGAATCCGAAGCCACTTTCAAATTTCTTTTCCCAAATTGCAAGTATTCTTCTTGCATTTTAGCCAATGCAAATGCTTGGTGGATGCTGGTTGGACCTAACATCTTAACAGATAACCTAATTTCATCTCTAAGTCCAGCCAAATAGCAGCTGAGCTTATGAGCTTCCTCCAACCCCCTCCAAACAACTAGCAAGCACCTCGAACTCACTAGTATACGATTCCACAGTATTAGTTTGTTTAAGCTTCACCAAACACTCCATGGGATCATCATACGATAAGGTTCCAAATCTGTCCAACAGGGCTCGTTCAAACCCATCCCAACTTGTTATTGCTCCTGAAGCCTCCAACTCTCTATACCAGATTAGTGCCTTTCCTTCCATGTGGAATGAAGCAATGAATAATTTGTGCTGTGGATTTGTTTGATTGAATTGAAAAAACTGTTTAGCTTTATACAACCAACCTGTGGGATCCTCTCCTTCAAATTTTGGAAAGTCCAAACGAACTGACCTCATATACACACCCCCCACCTCACGATTATGTTGCTGATGGTGTTGTGCAGGAGCTTCAACTTCCTGCTGCTCATTGTGAGCTATAGCCCTCATTCCAATGGACAGATCGTGCAAATGCAGTAAGATCTGCTCCATCTGTTGCCTTTGAAGGATTTGTTCTTGTTTCTGAGCCTCCTGTTGCTCTTTAATCTCAGTCAAAGATTCAGCTACCACCACCTTCCGAGTGCCGTCGGCCATTGTGCAGAATTTTCCTCTGATACCAATTGTAACAAATTACTTAGAATATTGGATAGACTTTGTATTTGAATGATGAATTACAAGAATAGTAACATAATGCCCATTCGAGATGGCAAATCTCCCCAAACGCTAATGCCCATTTGAGATGGCAATCTCCCAAACACAACAATATTCTGATCTTCCATTCTCTCACTATAACTGCCTCCCTTCATGGGCCTGGGCCAACAGCTAAGTAAAGCCTAAGCCCACTGTAATAGCTCAGCCCAACATAGGCTAGCATCAACGTAACTACTGAATTTAAAGGCAAAATAAGGCTGAGTCTTTACCAACTAAGACCAGCTAACATAACTAGGCCCGACTGAATATTAGCCTAGCCCAACCATTCCTCAACTAAAGGATACCCGACCACTCGAATCAAAGTGTTCTTCCGCAAGACTCTAGAACACTCGAGACTTCTTCTTCCCCAAATGCCCGACTGTTACAACATCTTAAAATAAAACTTATTTATATTTCGCTAGGCAAATTAGAGTGCATACGAGAAGCGAAAGTTAACAAAAATAAATATTTTTACATGCTCGCTCTCGCGACTTGGACTCTTGGAGAGAACGCGAACAAAAATATTTACAAAAATAAATCTTGCTAGCTCGCACGAGTTTGAAGTACCTAGGGGGAGTATAAACTAACGAAAAAAATAATTACAAACTCTTGCTAGCGAATTCGAGAGCACAACGGAAGCCACAGCTTAAAAGGCGAGCGAGAATAGTTCACCTTGGCAAAAAGACTACCCGAGTGGGTCCCAAGCATTTTACTTGATGTAAACAAAAAATGAACATTGGTTAACTTCGGTAGAATTGACAAAGAGATGTTAACTTTATTTCAAAAAAAGATGCAGATTATGAGGAGAATCACACGTGTGCTTGGTATCCGAATAGTTAAAAAACAAAAGCAATACTAAATCTCAATCTGAAACTGAATCATACACCGAATGCCAAAAATCTATCAACTATAAGGTTCATCGTATCCAGCCAGCACCTTTGCCAATGCGTGATGTTTTATGCCTACATGCGGGACCGTGTGCATTTCCTGTGCCCGGTAGACCGATGGGCTAAAGGTTGGCTTCAGCCTTTTGCCGAGAATATATATTTGCGGTCTCTTTCTCCGTAAGCACTTTTGGATGAGCATTCAAATGGAGTAACGGCCTTGGGCGATTCTCAAATTGCTCAAGGCCTTGGTCCCATGAGTTGGCCAGATAGCATATCTGGATCTTGGGGGGTTCATTTTGCGGTGTGTAGAGCTTGTGCCTTCAAGCCCTAATAGTGGGCTCAATGGGTTCTGAACTTCTGATTCGTAAAGGGCACGCTTTTTCTATTCATTACCCTCTATTGTTCAATGAAATCTGCCACTAGAAACAAAAAATATTTTAAGTGAAATCTATTCGTAATTAGAACTAAAAAGTCTTAACATATATTAAAAGCTCCTTCTTTTAGCATACATATGGACTTCAAGATGTAATCCATTTTTTTCTTTTTTTCTAATAAAAAATGTGGAAAGAGGCGACCAGCGTTTCACTTTAACTCAGACTTGCCCATATGGGCCATCTGTGAAGACAGTTCAGAAAGCAATAAGCCGCACTTCCTAAATCCTAAATCGAACTATATCTCCATTAATGGAAGGTTATAAGTTTTCCAGTCTGTGATCCAAGAAAGACGGAAAATTGAGGGTCATTTTCTCTCTTTGTGAGCGTCGCAAAATTCTAATAACGTCCTTTCAATTAATACTGGGAAGAATTTTGTAAACGCTAGCAAAGACTGCAACGTACGTACAGAGACTTCTGACCTTTTAAATTCTCCAGTTTTTTTCTTTCTCATTTTGGACCGAGACACAATCGTTGGACTTTACATGGCCACAATAATCCAAACAACTACAATCATACAAACTTTCTCATCAGATTGCACGTTTGTGCCAATGAAGCAAACACATATAAGCACAAATACCGCGTTTGATTATTGCACCATCAACATCATTTACACGCGTGAACGTTTTGGCTGTCAATGGCTCCACTAGTGCCCACCAGCTGGATCATACCAGACCAGAAAAAAAAAGGCAGGAAAGCCTCATTTGGAACGCTGGTGCCGTATCCGACGTTGTTTTGTGAAAAACTAGTAAGACCAATCCATTGCAGCGCACATATGATAAGCTCGTAGTCAGACAATTGTGCAGTAAAACACATGTTTGGATAGTGGGCTGCGGTCATATTCGTAGCAATACCCTGCCCGTGTAATTAATTTTGTTTGTTTTTTTTTTGGTTCTGGTGTCGTCCCCTCTCCGTATAAGCTTCCAAGAAGCTGAAGGGCTATAGGCTGAAAGTTTTAGAAAAACAACTGCTTTCTTCTTTTCAATAACTAACTAGCTTACACCAAAAAAGGAAAACAGAGAAATTTACAAAAAGGAAAGAAAAGAAGGAAGAGATTTCCTTTTCAAACATTGTTGGAATTTTCTATACATCTATATCATCTATCTACTCTTCTGGGTAAGTGGCAAAATTGGTTGGGCTATTATTAGGTATGCCGTCGCGCGATAGCGATCATGCCTCCTCATTTTTTTGTCTGGAAATTGGCGCTGCACATTGGAACATGTAGATCAGTATGGTCACAATATCCTACCGACCAAAAAAAAGCTGCTACGATGTTTTTCACATGCAGTTCGTTTGTCCTAAGCTTTCGAAACCAGTAAGAAGACAAAGCAGCAGGAGCAGATGAAAAAAAGAGGGGTCGTCCTTTAGCTGCCTAGCTAGATGATGTTGTGTGTAGGCAATTTACTTCCAACTGATCCTCTTGGATCACGAGCCCGCAAGGCACTGAGGGAGAAAGGACGTTGCTCAGTGTGTTTCATAGCTTTACGGTTTAATGTCATGGTTATTGTGTGAGTGAGGTTATGGTGTGACTGTGTGAGTGGACGGGTGAGATTAGAAGTTGAGAAATCTAATGGTTGAAAAAATGTCACATCATTTAATGAAATCGGGTCGGTTTCGCAGGTCGGGTTAGCGGGTCGGGTTCATTAAATGACGTGACGTTTTCTCAGCCATTAGATTTCTCAACTTCTAATCTCATCCGTCCACTCATACACTCACACAATAACTTTTGCCTACCGTTTACTGTACATATCTTTCTTTCTTTCTTTCTTTTTTTAATGTCCCCTTAAGTATAGAGCAATTGCAATCGAGCCCCCTTAAGTATCAAAACTGCGATTTACGCCCCATAAATTTTAGACATTTTCAATCTTCGACCCCGTCCAATTTTTCCTCAAAAGTCACGGAATTTAGCATCACGTGCGTCGCACATGCCCCAATCCCACCTGTTTTTACCAAAATACCCTTAGTAAGTGAAATTCTTCCAACCACGAACACTCTTCCAACCACTTCATTGAAATTCTTTCGCATGCCATGGCTTCCGGAAGAAAACAACAGTATTCCTTTTGCTTAGAGGTTTCCTTTTCCCTCATTTTCTCACAATTCCCCCGGATACCCTCATTTTCTCACATTTCCCCCGGATTTGTCACCAAGCAAACAAAGGTTTCCTTTTGCTTAGAGAAAAAAAGGAAGAAAAAAGAGTATTCATTTCCAACTATCTCACACTTACTTTTTCCTTTGCAGGAGCGTCAATGCCTCTCTATCTCGAAGACAAACGCTCTCTTGTTAGAGTGTGAGGAAGAAGAGCAGAAAAATGTCCGGAAGGAATGGAGAGAAAATCTTTGTATATTCATAAATGTCCAAAAGCATACAAGAGGAAATATATACAACACGGAAAGGAAAAAAGGAAGACTGAAAAACTGTACAACATGGCAGAACAAAATAACAGCCTTTTGTGGTAGTGGGCTCTGTTGTGTGCTACGCCTCTGTCCTCTGTTGTGTGCTACGCCTCTGTTAATATGTCGTTGTCCTCTGTTGTGTGCTCTGCTGATATGCTGCTGATGTGGCAGAGGGGTGATTTCCTGAGGTAGATCCAATGCTGAGCTTGGGATCGTATGTCTCTTGATACTCCCCCTCAAGATGGGCATAGATATTCATGGTGCCCATCTTGGATAGTAAGAACATAAAAGTAGCAGAAGGGAGTGCCTTGGTAAGTATATCAGCCAACTGGAAGCGTGAAGAAACATGGACAGGTGTAATAAGTCCATTCAAAACTTTCTCCCTGACAAAATGGCAATCTAGCTCAACATGTTTAGTTCTTTCATGGAAAATGGGATTCTTAGTGAGGTGAATAGCAGATTGACTATCACAATATAGCAAGGCAGGACGTGTATGCATAACATTAAAATCTTTTAGTAAAGCAATGAGCCAAATAATCTCGCAAGAGGCATGTGCCAAAGCACGGTATTCTGCCTCTGCAGATGAGCGGGAGACAGTAGTTTGTTTCTTTGATTTCCAACTAATCAAAGAATCTCCAATAAATACGCAATAACCAGTCACAGATCTCCTTGTTTCTGGGCATGCAGCCCAATCGGAGTCACTGAAAGCTGTAAGATGCAATGAAGACCGAGAGGAGAGAAAGATGCCTTGTCCAATTGTGCCTTTGAGATACTTAAGAACACGGTGAGCTGCACACATATGGACCTGTGCTGGTTTGTCTAAAAATTGACTAAGAACATTTACTGTGTAAGTAATATCAGGCCGGGTAATATTGAGGTAAATCAACTTACCTATCAGCCTTCTGTAAGCTGTGACATCCTCAAGTAAATGGTTTGAGCTGTGTGACAACTTATGATTAAGTTCTATAGGAGTTGCAGCAACCTTAGCTCCAAGAAGGCCAGCATCTTGGAGGATCTCAAGGGTGTACTTTCTCTGACCGATATGTATTCCAGCTGAAGATCTTGCAATTTCCAAACCAAGGAAATATTTGAGTGATCCGAGGTCTTTAACTTTGAATTGAGTGTGAAGGTAGTGCTTGAGGGACTCAATGGTAGATAAATCATTGCTCCCCACAATGATGTCATCTACATAGACCAAAACAGCAATGAAACTATCCTTGGAGTGCTTAGTGAATAAAGAATAATCTGACATGGATTGTGTGAACCCAATGCCAAGAAGTGCAGCAGAAAACTTCGAATGCCACTGTCGTGAAGCTTGTTTAAGTCCATACAAGGACTTATGCAGCCGGCAAACAACCTTAGCTCCTCTAGGATACTCCCCCTCAAGCTGAAAACCAGGAGGCAAGTGCATATATATTTCTTCATCAAGATCACCATGAAGAAAAGCATTTTGAACATCAAGTTGAGAGAGATGCCAACTGTTAATGGATGCTAGAGCCAGAAAAATACGGACAGTGGTCATTTTTGCAACAGGGCTGAATGTCTCTTGATAGTCAAGGCCTTCCTTTTGAGTATATCCCTTAGCAACAAGTCGGGCCTTATATCTCTCAAGAGTTCCATCTGATTTGAGTTTGACTTTGTAAACAAATTTACATCCAATGGCTGATTTTCCTGGAGGCAAGGTAGTGATAGTCCAAGTGTTGTTGGATTTGAGGGCATGCAACTCGGAAGCCATAGCAGCTCTCCAATGGGGAGAGGTAACAGCTTCAGCATAAGAGGTAGGTTCATGAGTGAGGGAAAGAGAAATGGTGTAGGCTTTGTGAGGTGTGGAGAGGTGCTGGTAGGATAGGTGAGAATGCAATGGGTGAGCAGTGGAAGGCTTAAGGGAGGTGTAGGCAGGTGAAACTCCAGCTGCTTGGCAATGATAGTCTTGTAAGTAGTTGGGTGGTTGTCGAAGCCGAATTGATCGTCTAAGTGGAATGGGAGAAGAAATTGATGCTGGTGCAGCTGGTGGTATGTGTGTGTCAAATGAGGATGTGGCAGATTCTGGTGAAGATGTTAAAGGTGGTGAAGTTGGTGAGAGTATGGATTCAGGTGAAACAGAAATTGGACTGATGTGTGTAGGAGATGGTGGTGAGCAAGAAAGAGGAAATTCTGTGTGTGAGGCACCAGTGGGCAGAGAGGAAGTGGATGTTGTGGAAGGTAGAGGATAACTTAGGTCAAAGGATGACATGAAGGGAAAAGTGGACTCATGGAAGACTACATCCCTAGAGATAAAAGTGGAATGGGTGATAAGGTCATAGAGTTTGTAGCCCTTAACTCCAGCAGGATAGCCAAGAAAAATGCATTTTCTGGCTCGAGTATCGAACTTGCTTCTGTTATGCTTGTTAGTAGAAGCATAACATAAGCAACCGAAAACTCTAAGATGCGTATAGGAAGGGACAACAGAGAAGAGTTGTTCATGAGGAGTTTTATTATGGAGAATGGGTGTTGGAGTGCGATTAATCAAGTAGGCAGCGGTAAGAATTGCATCACCCCAGAATTTTAAAGGAAGGGAGGCTTGGAAAAGGAGGGCACGAGCAATGTTAAGGAGATGCTGATGCTTTCGCTCAACAATACCATTCTGTTGAGGAGTGTAGACACATGATCTTTGATGAAGTATTCCATTGGATGAATAAAAATCAGGCATATGAAATTCAACACCATTGTCAGTTCTTATTCTTTTGATTTTGGTGTTAAATTGGGTGGAAATGAGTTGAAAGAAAGACTGTAAAAGATGTTTAGTTTCAGATTTGAATTTCATGAGATAAACCCAAGTTGCACGACTATAATCATCAACAATCGCAAGGAAATAATGACAACCTTGTAAACAAGCTTGAGAATAAGGACCCCAAATGTCAACATGGATTAAATCAAACATAAATGTGCTTCGGGTAACACTTGAAGGAAAGGAATTCCGTTTCTGTTTTGCTAAAGGGCAAACAGTACACTTGAAGACATCAGAAGCATTTACATTAGGAGCAGTAGATTGAATCAGTTTCAATCTCTGGCTTGACAAATGTCCTAATCTAAAATGCCACAAGTCAAAAACTGGAGCTGCAGAGGAATGGTTGCAGTGGACAGCGAAGGCATGAGATTTGACACTGTGATGGAGTGAGCTTGGGACCAGGAAATAGAGACCATGATGAACTTTAGCAAGTCCAATCGTCGTCCATGTAAAGAGGTCCTGGATGAAACACAGTTTTTTCAAGAATATGAGACAGGTATTTGGGCTATGAGTGAGCTTGCTAGCTGAAATGAGATTAAAATTAAAGGAGGGAACACAGAACACATTAGTGAGGGTCAAAGATTTGGAGAGAGTGACAGTACCAATGTGAGTAGCCTGAGCCCTGGTGCCATTAGGTAATTGTATGTGTGTTTGTGTGACACAATTAATGGTGGTGAACAGTGAGGTGGAGCATACCATATGGTCAGTGGCTCCAGTGTCAATAATCCAAGGTGGGCTGGATGAGTGTGAAGAAAACTGATGTAAATGAAAATGAGAATCAATACCTGCCATGTTGATGCAAGGAGCAGAGGTAGATGGAACATCGTTAGTGGTGATGGGAGCATTATCTGGTGGTGTTAAAGCTGCATTGCAATGAGCAGCTCTCTGTTGGCCAGTGGAGTTAAGGTTAGGTGGAGGAGAATGTGAGTCGGCTAAGGCTAGTAATCGCTGGATCTGTGCAAAAGAGAAGGGTGATTGAGGTGTTTCAGATCTAGGCACCTCTTGCCTTGAAACTTTCACTTGGTGTGCAAAGGGAGAGCCCCCAGTATTACTGACAATAGGATTCATCTTGGACTTAGTAAACTTGAAATTTGGAGGGAAACCAATAAGTCTAAAGCACTTCTCACGGGTATGTCCAGATTTCCCACAGTGTGTACAGGTAAAGTCTAACTTGTCTCTCTTCTTGGATGGATTTTGATATGCTGCCAAAGCAGACATCTCTGGATTAGGCAAGACCACACTACGGGCCAACCTTTGCCTTTCTTCTTGTAAGACCAACGAATATGTCTTGTCCAATGAGGGTAATGGACTCATGATTATGATCTGACCTCTGATGTTATCAAATGATTCATTCAGCCCCATTAAGAACTTAAAAACATAATCCTTCTGTTGAATGTCTCCAACAGTTTTCAAAGCATGGCAAGTACATAATCCACAAGTGCAACAGGGTAATGGTCTATAATTATTCAATTCAGCCCAAATCCCATTTAATTGAGTGAAATACTCACTGACAGATTGACTCCCTTGAATGATGGAGCCCAGCTGATGTTGAAGATGGTAGGTCCGAGCATCATTGGGTTGGCCGAACCTCTCCTTCAGCTTATCCCACACATCCTTTGCTGAGTTGATGTAAAGGACGTTTGAAGCTATCTCCTTAGTGATAGAGTTAAGAAGCCATGATAATAGCATATTGTTGCACCTTAACCAGGGAATGTAGAGATTGTTGCTGATACTGGGTGTCTGAATACTACCATCAAGAAACCCCAGTTTGTTCTTGATAGAAACTGAAAGGGTGAATGAGCGGCTCCACGTCAGGTAGTTGGTACCATCTAACAGTGGAGTGATAACCACAGTATGCCCATTGTCACTATGATGCAAAAAATAGGGGCCATTCGGGTCCTCTGAGGGAGCAAAGAGTGAAGAATTAGAAGATGAAATGGAAGAAACAGATGAACCAGACGATTGTGCAGAAACTGTGCTCATCTTGCCGAGAACAGAGGAGATAATCAATTGTGACGAAGATGAATGATGAAATGACTCAATGAGGATGAACACCCTCTGATACCATGTTAGAGTGTGAGGAAGAAGAGCAGAAAAATGTCCGGAAGGAATGGAGAGAAAATCTTTGTATATTCATAAATGTCCAAAAGCATACAAGAGGAAATATATACAACACGGAAAGGAAAAAAGGAAGACTGAAAAACTGTACAACATGGCAGAACAAAATAACAGCCTTTTGTGGTAGTGGGCTCTGTTGTGTGCTACGCCTCTGTCCTCTGTTGTGTGCTACGCCTCTGTTAATATGTCGTTGTCCTCTGTTGTGTGCTCTGCTGATATGCTGCTGATGTGGCAGAGGGGTGATTTCCTGAGGTAGATCCAATGCTGAGCTTGGGATCGTATGTCTCTTGATATCTCTCTCCAAGAAAAGGATCAACCTGCCCAATGCCTCACGCCCAACCCACACGATTCAGCTATGCCTGTTCGAGGAGCTGAGGAGACCCCTAAACCTCCCGTTGTTACTAGACGTGAGATTTTCTGATCTTTAAGTTGTTTCGTTCATGTCTCAAATGATCTTTTAGCCTTCCAGTGCATTCCTAATGGTACTTAGTAAGATTATTCGAGTTTCTTATTTCTTTGATGTCTCGCACTTTGTCTTATATATACTGCAAGTATATATAAGCAGCCACTCCAATGGATTTTTGGAGTCATGACATTGTCGTCTTTGCTTTTAGTAACATCTTTTCAGAGGAGTGAAAATTTTCCGCAACCTACGAACCTTAAGACTCACTATCAACCCCATCGACGATTGCTGGCGTTGCGACCCAGACTGGAAAAACAACCGCCAAAAGGATCGTATTTTCTTCAGACATGACCATAAAGCTGAAGCACGAGCTGATCTTCAACGGCTACAAGACCGTCGACGGTCCTGGAGCAAACGTCCACGTCGTGGGCAACGGGTGTATTACTCTACAATACGTGTCCAACGTCATCATCCACTTCGTTCAAGATTAAATAAAATAAAAAGAGTTACCAAACTGCAAAAATATCTGTGACAAAAATGTCTAGCTAACTGTAAGATGTAGATGGTGCACGATTAGATTAATTAAATAAATAATCTATTTTCCGTTTGTTGAAATGGAAAAGATATTTTAACCAAAACCACCATTTGAAGAGACAAAAAGGAAATCCAATAAATAAGCTCGCAAACATGTTTTACGAAGCTGCATGCATGTTTTGCAACCCTAGTCCTTAAGCCCAACAGCCAACAGGTCTCGTACTGCCAACAGCCACTGGTAGTAAAAGAGTACCCAAAAGCACCGTGAGAACGCCGAGCTGAGACGATTAGCGCCGGCGAATATGGTTTCACGTGTGAGAAGTAGCTCTGATTCGGTCGGAAAGACGGGTTTGTCGTGTACACATCTTGCTTATTAAAATTTCGGCCTAGTCAAAGACTCCAGCTTGATTGGATGTTCCACAACGATGCTGCTGCATCGTCAGTACACAGTCAGCAAGGCCAAACAGCAAGAAGTTGACAGAAATTACCGTTCAACAAGTGAAGATCCTGGAGCGCTTACTCGACCCTATTTACGACACCACCACCACCTTCCCTTACCGATTCATGCCCAGGCCGGCCAACCACGGAAAAACAGGTGGGATTGGCCATCGATCCAAGTTGTCAACGAGTTCAATCTCTCCCAGATTTGGTCTTACTTACGAAGGGTATTTTGGTAAAGACAAGTGAGATTGGCGCATGTGCGACGCACATAATACCGAATTCCGTGAGTTTTGACGGAAAAGTGGACGGGCATGAACATTAAAAATTGCTGAAATTTATGGGGCGTAAATCACAATTTTGATACTTAAGGGGCTCACACGCTGCTCAAATGTCATTTAGAATGTCAAAAGGCAAACGACAGGGACGAATCTACGGGGGGCCCTGGCCCCCCAAAGATTTTGAAAAAAAAAAATTTAACATTTTTTAAGTTATATTCGATTTTTTTTTAATTTTGCTTATAATTGTATTCTGGCCCCCCAAAAAATTTTTTTTGCTTATAATTGTATTCCGGCACTCTCGAAAAAAAAATTCTGGCTTCGTCCCTGGCAAACGATGTATAGCTTATAAATAAAATAACGAAGTAAATGTCATCACGGTGATCTGCATGGGAAGCTGGTTCTGCTTTTTTCATTACCACAACAGAAGACCACTTTCTTTACTTCATTCTAATCGCTCTCGAAAGCAATACACAACAAATTTCTAATGGTGAGGTGTGGTGCCTAAGATTACCAGTCTGGTTAAAAAAAAAAAGGTTCTGCCACCAGCAAAGAAGAACATCCCCATTCCCAACAGTGTACCAATCATTTAGTGGGCCTTCCTTCACATGCCCTAAAAGAAACGATCTGAATCATCCTCTAGACCCCATCTCATGAATCATGACTGACCTCTCTGGCCCTATGGCCTCAAACAGACCCCCCTGGAGGGCCCACGCTTCTTCTCCACCCCACCCAACCAAATAAATATGATCAGCTCTCTTCCAATGTCCAACTTACTGTTAGAGATAATATCATAATCAAATCTTTAAGATTTGATTATGATATTATCTCTAACAGTGGCATCCTTCACTCCTCAAGGCGTCTTTTGGAGTTGAGTTAGACACACTTTTCACATATTATGTAAATTCTAATATGGTATCAGAGCAAAATTTCTAGTTTGTGGTCCACCGTCACCCGTTTCCACGTGTTGGCTTGGATGCCCTCCCTCCACACGTGAGGGGGCGTGTTGGAAGTCCCACATTGACTAGTTTCTCTAGCAATGTAGGACTTCCAACACGCCCCCTCACGTGTGGAGGGAGGGCATCCAAGCCAACACGTGGAAACGGGTGACGGTGGACCACAAACTAGGAATTTTGCTCCGATACCATATTAGAATTTACACAATATGTGAAAGGTGGGCCTAACTCAACTCCAAAAGACGCCTTGAGGAGTGAAGGATGTCACAACCTTATAAGGAGCACATTGACTAGTTTCTCTAGCAATGTAGGACTTCCAACACTTCCACGTCTAACAACGAATTAGTTTTTTGGGGTTTTCCCTGGTGTAATCTACTGTGTTCTGTCTTTTTTTTTCCGTGTTTTTCTATTGATTAGGACTGGGTACATCAAACCAACTGTAAAGTGAAATGGAAACACTGGAATAGGACGGTACACACAAATTTTTAAGAGCTGTAGAAGCTTATTGCCTTCTTGCTGGCTGATGCAGCTACTGCTTTGCTTTCCCTCTCTCTTACTTTATATATGAAAAAGATGGGACGGTAGCGAATAATGGAAAGCGACTACACAATGCGGAGTCACGCAAAACTCTTCTGCCTTTTTTTTCAGAATCGCCACACCTATTATAGTAAAGGGTGAGTTATGATCAAGGTGGTCTGAAATTTTGGCTCTCAAAATAATCGATCGACAAAACTTCGGGGAGATATGATTGTAATAAATTTTTTTTTATGTTTATTATAATATGAAGAAATATTTTAATAGAAAGGAGAAATTATTTTATAATTATTTTATAGAATTTAAATTGTATATAATAGATCAGGTTGAATGTTGGAAGGATGCAACCAATTAAAAATTAGTATAAGCAAATGCGATATTAGTACTCATGAGCAACCATCAAATTACTTTGAACACAAAAAGATCATTATTTTTACTAATTAAAAATGAACTCCCAAAACTACGGCTGCTCCCCATCTCGTGAACAAAAGATGCTGCTTTGAATTGCACAAGCATCCAACGTTGGTCACTCGTCTAATTATCACATAAATAAGTAAAAAAGGGAAAAAAATCCCAAAAAGATAGAATATTTTAAGATTTTATGTATTCATACGAACACGTCTTAGGCTGCGTTTACAAAGCTAACTTCCCCCAAAATTTTATCTCTCTCATAATAAAATACTCCAATATAATCTCTCTCTCTCCCATAAAAAATATAAAAAATTACAAAAACTATAAAAAATTACCTCTCTCTTCACCTTTTCACTAAACTCAATACCAACACATATTCCAATACCAAAAATATTACAACACAAACACAGCCTTAAAAGCTTTGGCCTCTCGTTTAAATTCAGCTTTATTTTGCCCCCAATCATTACTAGAGTTTATATGTTAATTTAGAGCTTTTGTAACGTCATTCCCCCCCCGATAAAATAATGCCACGACCATAACTCAACGCCTGCATGTGGCAAATAATTTGCATTTTGCTTGCGTACTTCCTCTGTCCCACTTTATAGTAGTACGGTTTATTGGCTTAATTATTTTCATAATTTTTAATTATATTTTGTTCAATCTTTTGTCGATTTGCCAAATTAACGATCCGCAAATTATATTTAATTTCAACAAATCTTTAACTTAATTATTACCATGTACTTTTGCTCATTTTCATATGGTTGTATATCTTTCTAATTCTATTGATTAGCTTCCTCGATATGCCCTTCTTTTCAATCAAACGGGGAAAAGAAAAAGATATCCAGTCGTGTCCCACTAAAATTACCAATATTCAGTGGAAATGTGACCATGAATTGAACGAATGCACATATATTTTTCCCATGTGCCTAGACAAGCATGAAGCATGTCATGTTTAACCAAAAGCAAGGGAGCAACCAAAAAGAGAGATAGAGAGAGAAGAAAAGAAGGAAATTTAAGGTGAAAGGAATAAAGCGACTGTACCAATTATATACCCTGCAAAGATAAGCACTCTCTTTTCATCATTCAAAATAATGTATTTCAATCTTCTCTCACGTGAATATATTTCAAAGCAGTGAAGTAGCTTTTATTTAGTAAGATGATATGGTTGGTAAGTAAATTGAACTTCATTTAAGAAATCTCTCCGGTAATAAATAATTCTTTGAAGTTACCTCCTACTAATCTCAGATTGACCTGATCTTTGTGACATAGAGAAGTTGTACCGGTCCATAATTTACTAAATGCGGTCCGGTCTTCTTTTTTAATAAATACGGTCCGGTCCGGACCGCATTTATTAAAAAAAATAAAAATATATATTTTTTTTATAATTTTTAATACAAATTATAAACTTTAAACGTTTAATTTTAATCTAAACTAAAACTCAATATTTTTATATGCACTTCTCCCTTTGAAATTAAACTAAAAATTAAAAAAAAATTAAAACCGGTTCGGAAATCCGATTTTCAACCCTACTAGTGACTAAATCGTCAGCGTGTTATAAACTTAGTAATTATATTATCAATTTTTTTATAATAAAAAATATAAACAATTCATCAAAATTCAGTGTGACTGACTAATCTTTGGAGTTATTGTAAGTGCTATCATCTACTGTAGAATGATTGAATCATAACTAGCAAACGAATATAGATTGCACCACCATCTTTGTCTCATAAAAAAATTCAAATAATTTACTAAATATATATATTTTTTAGGCCTAAAGGTAAAAAGGGATGATTAGTGTGATCGAATTACTTTTTAGAATGACTATAAATATTCTTATTTGTTATAAAATATTCAAATTAAATCATAACTAACAAATCAACAGATTGCACTACCGCCACTGCTACATGAAACTCCAACGCTATTTGAAGGAAAAAGTTTCGATCCAAAGATCTCGCTGTCCTAGGAGTTTCACTGTTTCCCTCCAAGACACTGTTTGGCCACTGCTCTCGAGGTCAATTCACCAACTGTTTGGTTAGCGACAAACACACCTTAATTTAACCTATCTCTTTGGGAAGAAAAACTATTATTGATTATCTCTCATCTGTCGTTATCTCGGTTTTTGTTTCTGTTTTTCGTTTTTCCTTACAGTCAATAAAGAATAGGATATTGTCACGCGTGGGGTTACTTAAGTTGCGTTTGCTGGCACAATATTATTTAAAATATTATCTCTCTTAATAAAATATTACAATATAATCTCTTCTTTCTCGTAAAAAATATAAAAATTATAAAAATTACTTCTCTCTTCAACACAAAATACAATACCAAAAATATTTCAACACAAACACATGCAACCTAAGAACTAGTCCACCGGGGAGAATAATGTTGCCGCTGTTCGCAAAAGAAACCACCGAAACGAATTCAAATTTTCTATATATTTCTTGTACTATATGTAATGTTCCTTAACAAAGAAAACATAGTTACTATAATAAAGACTGGTCTTTCAGATTACTTACATTGAGAGAAGACTGTGTAATAAACGAAGTATATGTCTTTGCTGCTGTAACATAGACAGCCCTCTTCCCTACAATCTGGAAGAATCCCCATTGTCATCCATAACGAATGTCCCCTTAAACCTCTTTAATTTTTTTTTTGTTCTATTAATGTGTCTTTTTTATCATGTTTAAATTCTATGTAATCAGTTATCTTGGCCAAGTTGTATTTAATTTATATTATTTTATTTGACCACATATTTTTTTCTCATATATATAAATTATTGATAGAGAGAGAAATAAAGCCATTACAAATTTCAGACAGGACCATATTATAATCGCAAGCAAATAACTAGTCGAAAGGCCAGGAAGACAGCTTTCTCACGTGTCAGCTGATGGAGGTGGAAACCACAGTGGCCGTGTAGACCGCAATGTTGCCACCGGAGATTAGAAGGGTGCAATTTTGCAAAACTCAGGTCATCCAGGCTCAAGAGACCATAAGAAGGGAGCCAGAGATCCGTCGGAAACCAAAAAAGTGTGGTGGCTCTTGAGTAGTGGGGGCTCGTGGCTTCGTGAGGAACGGGAGGCTCATCGGCCTTAGGCTTGGTGAGAATAGATGGTCGTGGTTGGAGGAGTAGAGATTTAGTCCAAATGTGGGGCACATGATCAGGACTGCCACTGAGGGATGTCAGAAGAGGAAATCTAACGCAGAATGAATGGAAAAGACGAGAAAATCACAAGGGAGAAGTAGTGCAAGAAGGGGGAGGTTGAATGCTAGCAATTATGGTTTCTGGATTTGGGGGAGAGTGGGCCGGGGATGAGTGCCCGTATATGTGTTCGTGGAGGATCTCTCGACCCAACCCTTCCCGCCTGAGGGGCTGATTCTGGCCCTCTACTGGGGTCGTCGGAGGAGGCGTCCATACGATCCCACGGTGGATGTATAATTGTTCATCGCTCATTCCTATATGTATTATTGCTAAAGTGATTCGCGAGTTGCATGAAGTATTGAAGCAGAGAAGTAACTGGACAATCCGTTGGACCGTTGGATTCATAGAGAATATAATCGTGAAGCGCATAAGCATAGAGATCCCTAAGGTAAACATCTTTTCCTGAGTTATTCCTTTCGAATACCTTACTGACATAATTGCTGACGTGACTAATGGTGTTAATAAAATATTAATTAAATGAGAAAAATAAACATAGAATACTAAAAAAGTGGAAATAAATTTCAACAAACAGTTAAGGCCCTCTGTCCCTTGGCACAAATATCTGGAAAATAAAAAATAAAGAATGAGAAAAATACAGGAAAAAATCTTAAAAGGAAGGAACCTCAAATTCTGAAAAAAATTATGAAATCACAGAAATTTAAATGAATAACTAAAAAATATAAAAGAAAGAGACAAAAAATTGAAATAAAATCGTTAAGAAGAAAATGAATAGAAAAATAGAAGAAACAAAAAGGCAAAAAAAAGAGAACAAAAAATCAAGAATATTTACAAAATAAGAAGTAAAAATTGAAATAAATCCTAAAATTTTAAGTACATGTAATATATAATTTTTTTTTTGATATTTTACATCTATATCTATTATTTTATCATATTGTACTGATTAATTATTATTAATTTTATATATTTTGCATATTTCATTAAAAAAACTTCGTAAGTTTAGATAACAAATTAATTTTAATATATAAAATTATAATTTTATTCTCATAAAATAAACAATATTATTATTTTACACGTTAAAAAGTTATTTTCCATGTTAGACTCTAATACAAAGTTTAAAGATATCCATAGTTAAAATGTAAAGATACCCGTAATTATTTTAACTACGAGGGTAAAATGTATTTGATAATTAAAACACTTTCCGGTGATGTTGAGAGAGAGAGAGGGGTACAACCGTACAATGGGTACACTGGTGACTGCGAGGGAACTTTGATGGCATCGCCGCTGCGAACTCCAGATCCGTGTGCTTCAAGGCTGGAGTTCAGTGGCTGTATGCGACTGCGAGGGAACTTTGAGCAAAAAAGATGGCATGTGCTAACTTCAGGAGTGGGGTTCTGTCAGAATGACGTATAACGCTATCAGGGCAGCATTATCAAGTCTTCTGGCAAGCGCAGGACCTCAATTTTAAAAATATTGTATTGAAATGGATTCCCTAATTGTCATCAAGAATCTGGGAGATTCCAAAAAGTGTGTGGATCGAAAGACTTCGAGTATTTTTTATCTTCAAGAGTGGCTCTGGCTCCTAAAATTTTTCGACTACCCGGTGCTAAGTAAGGTTGTGTTTGTGTTGTAATATTTTTGGTATGAGAATATGTGTTGGTATTGAGTTTAGTGAAAAGGTGAAGAGATAAATAATTTTTTATATTTTTTATGGGAGAGAGATATTGTATTGTAGTATTTTATTAAGAGAGAGATAAAATTTTGGAGAAAATAAAGTTTGCAAACGCAACCTGTCTTCTAGATCCAAAAAGTATGTGCCACACTCGATAGCGGCACCGGTGACCGCAAACAGTTCCTTTGAAGTAGTAGTCCCAAAAAGTTTGCTTTTTTTTTTTACTAAGAAAAAAAAAGACATCTGTCTAGTAGTACAATGGGGGTATGCCTCCACAGTTTCTTTCTATTTTATTATTATTATTATTATTATTATTATTTGGATAAAAATTGTCCAAACTTTGAACAATTATTCTTTTTAAAATTAATTAGTATTAAGAGAACGTCATTCAAATATTTTATGACATTCAACATGGCATCCATCAAGCTTATTTTAATAGCATTAACAAAAGGGACAATATGAAACTAACAAAAAAAAAGAATCAAATTTGCTTGCAGTGGTAATTTCATAGAGTTATTAGAGATGGCCAGTAAGGATGAAAGAGAGATAGAAAGTGCAAAGACGATATTAGAAGAGGTATGCACTCAGTGGGGGATGCGTGTTGAGATCCCACATTGCTTAGGAGAACCTAATTAGAAGAGTTAATAAGAGAGCTTGGATAACTCTAACTGTAAGGCATATCTTTTGGTCTAGAGCCCAGATCTTCATCAATGTGCAGCCCTAGGCGGCCGCCACCCATTTGACTGTATGCACTTTTCAAAGGCAGAAAAATTATCTACTAGTCTCGCAAGTTTTGAATGATTTTTCTTGAAGTTTTCTTTAATAAATACTGTAAACTATGTCTAAGTGTTTAGAGTACATGCTTGAATTATTTTTGCTGGGCACTAAAAAATAAAAGTGCAGGTAACGTGCAACATTTTCCATCCAAGTTTACCGAAAAGTTGATGAAAAAGTGCAATGTGCACTATGGTAAAAAAATATAAGGGTGAAGTTTCTGAAAAATTTTAGAATACAATGTTTTATTAGACACTCAAATTTCAAGGCTAAAATATATATTTATCTTTTAAAATAAAGAAGTAGCAGCTGTAAATAGACTCAACAATTATAGCACTAGGGGTACACAAAAGTACCCATTTCTCGTACCCTTCATATAGAGATGCCTAGTTGCCCATAAATATTGCGGAATTTCCAAAGTAATCAATATTACAGGCTCACTGTTTTAGTAAAAATATCCTAGTTCATCTGGTTACCCGAAAAAAGACAAATGTCCAGCTACTTCCTGGCTCCTGCAGTACGTACATGCATTATAGTCTCTCTACTATTTGTTGGTCCTGCTGATTCTGGTCTGAGTTTCATAGCCTCCAATTTCAGTCTCCCTACCTGTGTTCCCTCAACTAGGGTAGTTACTCAAAATAGGCGTTAGGGTTAGGCTCTGTAATGCGCAGCTTGAGTAGAGCTTTATTGCATAGCTTCGACTTTTTTTTTTTTTTTTGTTTTCTAATACAAACACTCATATTAGCCCCAAGAGAAATGCTGCAATTATTAATTAAACAATATTGGTTCTATAATATTTTCATGTTCGGAAAATAAATGGGAAATTTCACTCATAGTTTTCTTTTATTTTTTTATCCGAATTACATAGTACAATACGAAAAAGATAGACACAGTAGATTGATTCTATATCATTTTATGTCTGTAAGAAGATCTCCGTCCATCATCGCATATAGAAAGTGCATCAATTCTTCACCATCATGGTGGATTTTCTCATCTAGCATTAATTAATTGGCTGCTTCCAGAGAGAGTTCATCAATCAAGCCAAGGAAGCACACTTAGTCCTATTATCCTGGTCAAAATAAAGATGCCAATTCATTCGTTTGTATATTCCCATTTGCTTTGATAAATAGCAGACTGCGCGCGTGGGGGAATTAACAACTGTGAAAACAAAGCATGCATATTGATTTTCAACCAAAGTCTAACATAACCTTGAGATGTTTCATGTGTGTTTTAGTTAAATCATATGGTATATTACACCCAAAGAAAGGGCTAATAGAAAATTTCCTTCTTATTTTATTGCTTCGAAGGGTGGGAAGACAAAAAAAGCATTTTTTTTAATATAGCCCTACACGAGATATGAAGGGAGTTACTTTCATGTCCTAAGCAAAATTTTAGCTACATTAATAGAGGCACGTCATTCTCATCACTCATCAGAACAAGAAGAAAAGGGTTTGCGGCCAATCAGTGACCCTGGCCTCAAGAACAGAGTTTCAATACGACTCGAGTGTGCAAATTATGTTGGCACAAGGTGAGAGGTTTACATTTCCCTCACGCCAATGGAATAGATAATAAGTCAAATATTGTTGCTCTGATCCACTTAATAATGCCCATATACCACCGAAAAAGATTTTGTCATCTTAAAGCGAAATAAGAGATGATGAACGAACTTATTAATTTGAACCATTAAACAAGAAAATAGTGTGGGAAATTATTGCACGGCTTACTGTTTATTGAAGTAAAGAATGTGAAGGGCAATATAAATAATTGGGAGACTCCGGTGGGGAATGATGATGATAGATTAGGTTCCTTTCAGAATTCGTTCCGCAAGATAACATAGAAAATAGGGTACCATCCAAGTATTTTAATTGTAAAACACTAAACGACAGATATTTAAGAACAAAGAGATCAATTTTGTTCCAAAGTAAGGAGAAAATGAAACAAGACAGACAGAGGCCTTTAAGATGCAGTTTTAGTATTAATCCGATCAGGCAGACAGGAAAAAGGTTGATTGGGAGAAGAAAAACGAGAGAAAGAATGTTGTCTTTAAAGCGAGCGCTAGAGGGAGACGTGAGAGAGAGAGAGAGAGAGAGTCTGAGAGAGAGAAACTAGAAAAAGTAGTAAGGGGGTCACTTTCAAAAGGCGTGGTGGTGTGGCATATAAAGGATCTAATCCACCCAAAACCCAGACACTCATTTGAGTTATAATAACGGTTGTAACTGGCAAACAGTAACCAGGAAGTAAAAATCTAAAAAACGATTTAGGTAGGGAGGGAGGGAGGGAGTTAGAGAGGGGGAAAGAGAAGGGTTATCGTTCGGAGGTGGGGGTGAAAGTTGAAAGAGGATAAAAGAATAGTTTTTTTTCTTGGCAGGATAAAAGAATTAGTTTTTTTTCTCAGCGGATAAAAGAGTTAGTTGATTGACTGTGAAAAGAGTTTGATTTGGAGTTTTCTGTTGTGTAGCGAGTACAAGAACAGCAGCAACGCAGTGATGAGATCACAGAGATCTTTTAATCCTCTTTCTGACCAAACACTGCCACCCTCATCACTGGCATCATCAAGGCCTCCTGTAGGCCCAGAAAGAATTCCTCTTCCATATAGCCTTTAATTACTGTTCCACCACCTCCACACAAATCTCACTCGCACTCCTCTCTCTCTCTCTGGAAACTATGGAAAATTTGCAGGAAGTTTCCCGAGAAAATCCCTCTTGAAATTGGGTGTTTCTGGTTCCCTGGGTTTGCTGGGTCAAGTGGCATATTAAACAATTGACCATATTTCCAGTTTGGCTGATACTTGTACAAAAACAGGCACAATTATCAAAAGCTGTGTAAAGAGACAGTAGAGAGGCAAAGAGATGGGTTAGGCTGAGAGCTGTCTTAAGCCTACTGGGTCTGGTCTGTTTTTTTTCTTCCCCTTCTTGTTTTTGTTTTTTCCAGTTTAGAGGGCTTTGGATTGTGGTGTTGGGTAATGGAACTGGGAAAATTGAATGGCAGGGCCTTTTGGGAGAGACAGCAGCTGAAGCATCAGGTTTCGGAGTGGTGGCAGTTGCACGGGCAACAAGAGGAGAGTGGGAAGCAAAGGGAGTGTAAAGAATCAACAACCCGCTAAGAAAAAGTGTGCTGCTCCATTAAAAGCTGGAAGGGGAAAAAAAGCACAAGGGCCTGAGTCTGGATCCTCAAAGGAATCATCATCGGCATCAAAGTTCAGTTCTAAATTCAAGGCATGTAGAAGAGGAAGGTGAAGAAGAAGACCAAGATTCTCCTTCACAACAAAAAGATCACTGGCATCATCAGCAAGAGCGAGCTTTCCATTTCCAGCACCACTTCCTCCATCAAAACCAACAACTTCACCATCATTTTTATGGAGGACTAGACTCCCAACCACAAGCCCTGCAACCCCAAAAGAAACGCTCTTACTTTCCCCCTCCTACTTCTGCTTCAACTTGCATCGAATATGCAGGAGAAATGGAAGAGAGTCACCACCAAGCCACAACATCGTCGAGATTGGGGATAAGAAGCGGAGGCGGCGAGATCGTGGAGGTTCAAGGAGGCCACATTGTTCGTTCTACTGGACGCAAGGACCGCCACAGCAAGGTCTGCACCGCCAAGGGACCCAGAGACCGCCGTGTCCGTCTCTCCGCCCCCACCGCCATCCAGTTCTATGACGTCCAGGACCGCCTTGGCTTCGACCGGCCCAGCAAGGCCGTCGATTGGCTCATAAAAAAGGCCAAGGCTTCCATCGACGAGCTCGCCGAGCTCCCAGCATGGAACCCCACCACTTCTGCGGCCGCCGCCACCGCACAGCAAGAGCAGCATCTCCACCAGCCGCAGATAATGGACGAGAACGAAAACCTAATTGATGTCCACCATGGTTCCGATGGTGGTAGAGTTCTAGAAACTGATGTGCATAATCTCCAACCACCCCAAATGGGCGAGAATCCGAATAATGGTTCGAGTTTTCTTCCACCATCTCTGGACTCTGACTCTATTGCCGACACTATCAAGTCCTTTTTTCCAACGGGTGCATCTGCAGAGACAACGCACTCTCCTACGCCGATGCAGTTCCAGAATTACCCACCAGATTTGCTATCAAGAACTAGTAACCAGAGCCAAGATCTGCGGCTCTCACTTCAGTCTTTTCATGACCCAGTTGATCTTCTGCACCGACACCAACACCAACACCAGCACCAGCACCCGCACCCGCACCAGACCCATCATCAAAATGAGCAAATGCTACTTTTCTCGGGAACGACCCCGTTGGGTTTTGATGGGTCCTCTGCTGGGTGGTCGGAGCACCAACATCACCCGGCAGAGATTGGCCGCTTCCAGAGAATGATAGCTTGGAATGCTGCTGGTGCAGAAACTGGTAGTGGCAGCAGTGGAACTGGTGGTGGATGCATCTTCAATTCACCACAGCCACCGCCTTTTTACGGCCAAAACCAGTTTTTTCCACAGAGGGGACCCCTTCAGTCCAGTAACAACAGCCCTTCCGTTCGCGCTTGGGTAGACCCGTCAATTGCCACCGCCACCGCGCATCACCATCAAATTCCACCAACTGTCCATCAGTCTTCAATATCAGGCATCGGATTCGCTACCGGCGGATTCTCCGGGTTTCACATTCCAGCACGAATCCAGGGCGAAGAGGAGCACGACGGCATCTCTGACAAGCCATCCTCTGCTTCCTCCGATTCTCGCCATTGATTGACCGAATAAAGAACTCGATTTTCCTCTCTCTACAAGGTGTAGCCTTCAAAACCTTTGTCCATCATCTGATTATGCCTCATTGTAGGCTTTTGAACGTTATTTACCCACAAATAATCTACCTATTTGTTAAAATGTTTTGCAGTACTCTTCTATTGTCTTCAAGGAGGCGAAGAAATCAGCTATTATGCCAACAGAGAATTAGAAGAGAGGAAATTTTCGGTCAATTTGTTAAGATGGCGTGTCACCGTGGGAAGAAGAATCTGAGTACATTTCAGGTTATTCGCTCAGCGAGTTGTTTAGCTTCTGTCAGCTGACTATGTTCTAGCTTGTGTTATATGTTCAAGTTAAAAGCTCAACTTTATTTAAAGCTTTGTTGGATTTCTGTGTTTCGGTTGTGAGACTTAGTATGTCATGCTGTTTGCTTGCACTTCCATTTCTGGAGTTTCAACCTCTGAAAGAGCAACTAGTTTGTTCTAAATAGCTGGTGAAACCCCAAATGCAGAGTATGGACCGGTTTGAAACAATTGCCATGAAACCGGGCAACACCGGTACAACTAATTCGCTTCTCTCGTTTTCGTCTCTATTTTAGAAATGGTCATTTTCTCAAGTAGATGAAAGAGGTTTTCTTTTTGTTTTTGGTGACTTGGGATGATTTGTTCCTGCACTACTTTCCAATGGAACAGTGTTTTGTTTGGCTTTTTGATGGAAGAGTTCAACCTGCCTAGGGGACTCCCGAGACCTACAAAAGGAATCCAAAGATTATCTTATGTTTACATCTCTTTGGTGCTCGAATCTTGGGAGCACTGGATTAGATGTCATTTTCCATGAACAGTATACTGTACGTAGTTTGTTTCACCATTCTTCTCCTCCCAAGCTGAAACGGAAAAAATACTAAATTCCCTAACTTAGGAAAATAATTCTGTCTTTGCAGGGTCATATACTTCGTACTGAAGATCTTTAGGCTCTTTAGTATATAGGTAAACTAACCCAAAAACTGTTCCCTAGGAATGTGAAATTGGAATAGACCCGAGTCTTGAAAGGGAAAACAAAATAGAATGAATCTTAAGAAACCATTTACTCAATTGGTTCAAGTTTGCAACCTTGACAACCCTTTGTGCCCAAAATAGTAGAATGTGGTTTCCCTTATTCAGCCTATGTATTAGAGCTAGCTTGCCTTGTAATTCCAAAGATGGTTTCCAGGATAGGCAGCAAAGGAGTAAGTTTGAATTACATGCTGTCAAGCTCACTTTGTCATTAACATCAGGTTGGGTTGGAATCTAAGGGAATGGTCTACTACAATGATGAGTAGGGTAGATACTGGTATACCCTGTGGGGCTAAGTCGACTACATCTGCAGGCGGAACCAAGAAAGAGGAATGAATTGAACACAACAACTTCCATTATTAAGAATGCATAGATGTATACTACCATAATTTAGTAGTTAGCCATCTGTCTGTGGTCCCCTCCCCTATGAATCTCAGTGCCGAATAAATATCTGTTCAGTCTAGCACTCTAGCTTTTGGTCTTTCTTTTCTTTTTCTTTTTCAGTTGAAGAATATCTGAATTAGTGAGGGAGGAATGGCAGAAGGGAAGACGAAAAGACGCGCGTCATATTGTTTTAACGTGGCGAAGGAAGAATGTTTTTATTATTGTATGAGGGTTTGATTATGCAGGCACTGTCCGAGAGGGCAAGCCCTCTTGTCAAAGTCGTGAGATATAAGAATTCAAATAATTGGGTTCCATCATCGGCTAGACAACATGCATTAGTTTATTTTGTTACGGATAAACGGAAATGGACTTCAAATTAAGTACGTACATTTTGACATCATGCATGCGGAATGTTTGATAATTATCTTGACAATTCAGAGTCCCATGTCTGCTCTCGTAATTTACACACCAGCACAGAGTCGCACCAAATCCAGATAGTGCAAATTAAGAAAACCGAAGATATGAAAGAACCCAACAGTATACGCGGCGGTAATTGGTAGTTGGGTGCACGAAGTTCTTAGCTTTTGTGATTCCCTTCACATTCGACGAAGCGGGTTCAACTGAAATAGATATTTTCTTCTCTGACTGCTTTACCACTTTATATTGTCCACTGTGCTTGGTCTGCACTTTATTTGCTGGATGTTTGGTGTCTTGTAATGATTTTCAATCTCATTCAAAATCTTTTGAGCCTCTCTCTCTCTGAATAGGGCATGATGAGGTTTCCCAAGTAATCAAGCTTAACAGTTATGGACGAGGAATACTCGTCTCAGAGGATGATACAAGGCACGCCTCCGTTCTCATTCAAGTGAGCCATAGTTGGTAATTAGGTGGGTACTCAGATGCTAATTGGCCTCCACAATAAATCCTCCCAGCGATTTTGCCTACTCATCAAAATTCATATTACGTACACTAATAATAATAAAAAATATACCAATTATGACGCATCACTTTGCGAGCCAAAAAAAAACATCAGGGGCTAATTTTTCTAATTTTCTCCCTTTTTTATGGGTTTCTGAACCATTAAGCGCCTAATTTGAAATATGTTGGCCGCCCATCATATAAAAGAGTGCTAAAAGGGATTGGTGGCATGTAATACTGAAAATAATTGAAAGGTAATAAAACAATGCTAGCTATGACTAGATCAATACAGCAGGAGAAATTAAGTAACAACCACCATGGTTAAGTTGGTTTGCTAATGGAAGTTTATTCTCATGGACAAAGCCAGGGGTACGTAGCCAAGGGCACTTTGATCATATGCAAATTTTAGATAAAGGGGATGTTCGTTTGGAAGAAAATTGTAGGATTTTGATAAAATTGTGAATATTTAGTTGATGTTAAAGTTGTATTGGTATGTCGGTAGAAATTGTTAAAATAGATTGATGTTTGTAAAAAAAAGTAATAGTGTTGTATTGGAATACATATTTTTTGTGATGTTTGAATTGTAAATATAAAAGTATAATGTAAATCTTAAAAATTTGGTGTAAACGAACGGTCGACATTGATTTTTCTCGGCCTAGATTCTGCTCTATCGATATCGTTGTCCATTTGGCCCCGGCCCCTATTTCTCTATTACTTTCAACCTAGGTTGCTCAATGAAGTTTAGCATATGGGAGCCCGTAGGTTTTAAACTTCTGTCCAGTCTAACCCGATTCAACATTAGAAGTATAACCCATTAACACGAATATATACTTTTGTCTGCAAAAACTGCCATTAATGTCTATTATATTATATCCACTTTTATCAGCTTCCTATGATTATGAGTACTCCATGCCCTTTGTAACTAAATCCCTTTGTCTCTGCATCCTAAATGTTTTGTTCAGGAAAAAAAGAAAAAGAAACTCGTTGGTTTCCTTGCGTTTTTGTCTCTTAAGAGTCACTCATTAGGTTGGCTTTTCCACTACATAAGAAAAAAACTGGAATTAGATCTTCGAAATTAATTAACCTTTGATAGCTGCCTTCCTGTTGGGGAAAAGGAAAAAGAAAAAACAAATCGGGGATAGTAATTAAAAGGTGATCACATTAATACCTCCAACTCATGAAGCATTAGCTTCAAATTTCAACCGATTTTTTGATGCCTTATGCTTATTTCGCTCCTGTTATCATGCATGCGGAGCCTACGAGCTCTGATTTGGTCTTTGTAGTGTATTCCACGTATGTATGCAGCTCAATGCAGACGTTGATGCTTGCTGTATCATAGCGTGATCCGCAAACAAGCTGTGAAATTTCATTGCCTTCAGACTGCATAATGCAGTACTTGAGCTCAAGCCCACGTATATTCAACTATGCAAGTACCATTAAACATCTGCAGGCAGTTTTCTTAATTCCCTTTCTTCTGAATAAATTAGAGATCAGAGTAACAACTGAATAATATATATGACACATATAATTATGAGGTTTCTCTCCTCTTTAGCATTCTAGCAATTTGGACTTTGTACGTAGAGACGTACCATTGTGGCTCAGACATGGGTCCTTTATTCCTTGAAAAGTGTTTGACTAGAGCGCTAGCTAAAGAACATTAACCCGCAGTACGTACCTGACATAAAATTCAAGGATGACCTAATTTCTTGTTCTGCTAATTCGAAATCAAGACTTCCACTTAAGGAATTACTTCTCTACTTTCTATGTTAGGTTTCTCTTCTTATAGAGACAAGGTTGTTGGTATCTATTTACAGGAAGGTTGCTAAACAAGTCAATTAATTAATTAGGATCATCATTGTTTGGTATATATGTATATCTTGTCCCAAGAGTATTGGAAACAACTTGAAATTATAATATAATTTATGCAGTAGATATTGATTTACATTTCAGCAGTTGGTATCACTACGTATCTTACTTTTTTTTAATCAAACTACAACTACCTTTATTCAAACCAGAAGGAAAACATCTAGGGAGATCAGTCCTTGCATATACCCAAAAAAAAGGTCAGTAAAAAATGTTCAAAGATATCAAGGTGGCCTCGGACATAATCACGGAGGTAGCCCAATGAACAAGGTAGTGCGCTTACACATTAGCACCACATTTAACAAACTGAAAAGAAAAGTAGTCTAAACCAGAGTCTCCTAACAATGTCACCAACCCTGCTAAAAATACGCTAGTCAGCCGGGCAGGAAATTTGCGAAGAGAGTCAATAAGCTGAAGGGAGTCCCCCTCAACAACAATGTCCTTAAAACTGTGCCTGATAGCTTCGTCTACACCAATCGGAGCAGCAAAGGCTTCCCCTTCCAAAGGTCCATCCAGCTGGATTTGATGCACACACGCACCTACAATTTGACCTTGGGAGTCACGGAGAACAGCAGCACCCACAGCAAACGTCTCTCTTACAGCCATATCAAAATTTACCTTAACCTGTCCCTGCTTTGGAGGGATCCATCGATGAACACAGGACAACTCCTCTTTCTTTTGCCAAGCTTGAGCATTCTCCCCACTACTACGTCTAATCCTAGCCAGCAGCTGTAAAATATCCAAGGAGGCCTCCTCATGCACAATTTGATTGCGTGTCCACCAGATAGAATCCCAAGCGTTCAAAGCATAAAGCTGAAAATAGTGATGCTCTTCTCCAGGGAGGTTAGGCAATAGGGAATGATCAATAATAATTTTGAGCCTATCAGTGAGAGAGTGTCCAGCAAACTGCCGAATGTCCAAGCTCCAGGGAGAGGTACTCCACACAATTCGACTGACCAAGCATTCTAACAAGAGATGTTTGGTCGATTCCTCAGCCACACCACAGAGAACGCATCCTGCCATATCCTCCTCCTCCTCCCTACTACCAATACGCAGCGCTACACTACTTTTAGTTGGGATAGCATTCCAAAGTAGTTTCCACAGAGAGAGCTTCAATCTTTCATGAACTTTCAGCCCCCACAATTTTTTCCACCATAACTTTTCCACCGGGGAAATGGGGACTACCTTGTGGCGAATAAGCTCCCTATACATAGATTTAATTGAGAAAGCTCCCTATTTATCAGGCACCCACAGAATCTCATCACTTTTGGGATTTAAACTAAGGTGGATCTTCAAGATAGCTTCAGCATGACAGCATGTGAGAAGGTAGCCCAAATGAGCTTCAGCATGACAGCATGTGGGAAGGTAGCCCAAATTAGGGCTGAAAACCGGAAATGCGGTCCGGTTTTCGGACCGCAATCCGGTCTGGACCGCATTTCCGGTTTCTTTATATTAAAGGACCGGACCGGACCACTTATAAGTGGTCCGGTCCGGTTTTATGACATGCGGTCCGGTCTGGACCACTTTTTTAAGTGGTCCAGACCGGATTTAATTTTTTTAATTTTTTTTTTTAAAAAACCTCGAACTGCGCAGAGTTCTGCGCAGTAGAGCACTGCCACTGCGCAGAGTTCTACGCAGTGCACGCATTGCGCAAAGTGCACTGCACAGTGCACTCTGCGCAATGCAGAGATTTAAAAATAAAAAATAAATCGCTGCAACAACTTAGATCATCCTTTACCATGTTTAGTTAGGCATTTCATATATTTTTATTTTCGTTTGGTTAGGGTTGCTCTTGACTAATACTAAACTTCTAAAAAAAAAGAAATCTTCGAAGCACCCCAGCTGTGGATAGCAGAAAACTTTGACCATAGATTTAAAAAAAATCTTCGAAGCACCCCAGCTGTGGAAAGCAGAAAACTTTGACCATAGATTTGTTGCTAATCAAACGAGAAACAAATCTTTCCAACTTCCAAAACTCTATTTGTCATGTCTTGCCACCACCTACTACCATCGCTTTCACTAATCAAATCCAACACCGATTATATACTGCGCAGTGCACGCATTGCGCAGAGTGCACTGCGCAGTGCACTCTGCGCAATGCAAGATTTTTAAAAAAAATAAAATTTTTTTATAAAATGCGGTCCGGTCTGGTCCGGACCGCATTTCATAATTTTTTAACCCGGACCGGACCGCATAAATGCGGTCCTTCAATCCGGTCCGGACCGGACCGCATTTGAAAAATTAAGACCGGACCGGACCGCAAATTCGGTCCGATTTTCCGGTCCGGTCCGGTCTGCGGTCCGGTTTTGTTCACCCCTAGCCCAAATGATAAACGTGTAACATTTCTCTGTTACTGGACGTACGTACACGACGTTGAAAGATGTTTCCCTTGTTTGAAGTGATTTGATATAGTCTATTTGTAAATTAAAATTCGTCAAAAAAAAGTTTGGCATGGGTCGACACAACGTGGAAACTCCTGAGTGTTCAGTTATTAACTGCCTGTAAATGCCAGAGGAGATAACCTATTTAATTTGGTCACACCAGTCTAGGAGACAGTGCGCAACATCTCTAACTAGCTTTGCAAGACCAAACCGGCCGGTCTCAAATCAAAAACAGAGATGTCGATCCAAGTTTCAGCAGTTCCTGCTTCAATCTAAAATGCTACTGACAAAAAGAATCGCTTCTTAGCCGAATATCTTCCCACCATTTGGGGCGTTCATTTCCTAGCGCCTATATATGCAAGGAAAAATTAATGTTGCTTCCAGCTATATATTCAACCTAGCTTTATGCCTTTTCATGATTAATTAAATTAAATTATTAAATTCACTTTTTCCTATGTGTGGGATCCGTTTTAGACCCTAAATTTACTTAGAGGGGGTGAATAGCAAGTTAAAGATTTCAGCACAACCTATTACACCCTAATGTGGAAAACATTACACAAATCTTAGTACAAAGAATTTTATTGAATCTATCCAGATCTGGAAAAAAAAACACAGCCCTATTAATGACAAAAATTCAATATATTTAGTCAATTTAAACAATTCTAAGATCACCTAGACAATATCGCAAACACAAGGAGTGCAGAAAAACCTTGATCTAATCTTTTGAACCAAGATACACAACCAACCTACCAAGATTCGAATTTATATTATGCTAATCAATTAACAAGCAAATATAAAAAGAATTGAAACACAAACAATCATACAAACACAAGAGATTGTTTAAGAAGTGGAAAACCCTTTGAAAGAACTCATTCAAAAGAGAAAAACCAATTCGGGCTCACCGCCGGTTAACCAATCCACTAAATGAAGAAACACTTACAGTCGGTGACTTTATTTACCACAAAACTTTTGCTACTTAACAAATCCCGAAAGAAGCAATTCGAACGACACGCTCGAACCTGCACCAAGCGGTAGAAACAAAAACTTTGAATTTCTTTCTCACTTCAATAAATCTTGATCAAAGCAACCTTGCTTTAGGACTATTGGAACTCCAATCGACAAACACCGAAACTCCGATGTTTACCCACTGCCACAGTGGAGTTTTGTTGGTGGTGATTGAATTCTTTAACAACACAAGGTGGAGGACAATCAAAATCTTGATTTTTCAAGTCTTCAAGAACAACCTTCTCTCAAATCTTCAAAATCTCTCTTTATAAGGCTTCGTTCAGTTTCATATCTGTTTCTCATCTATTTTCGTCGAAGTTTATTTTGTCCAGCAACTGAAATCCCTTTTTAAATGACTGGGTAAATCAACGCGGTAATTCACTTATTAATTCTCTGTGTTTGGACTTGAGCCTCAAGCTAGCTCCAAATTATAACGTGATTTCTCCAAGCTCGCCTCAAGCTAGCCCACCCAGCACTTGACCACTTTAACACCTTTATAACTTCCAGTTTTCTTCACCACTCATTAACCCTTTCAACTGAGGCACATATACTTGATCAACTACATCCAAGACATCGTTTCATTACAACATACATGTCATGGAATAAAGCCAACAATCTAATCTTAGGAACTAACACTATGAACTTAAATTTTTGAAGAAGTTGGCGATGTAACAAATTAAGAAATATTTGATATCCTTAATCACACATCACAAACACCAAAGTAGAAGGACGAAGACTTCAATACTAGTGTTAATTAGATCTTAATTAACGCGTTCAGTACTCATAATATTACCATTTCTCTAGAGAAAAGATTGCACCATGCACACTACAAGAAATTCGTTCTCTGCCGACGATAGTAGTTTTGGCCACGGATTTTCGTCGTCGAGGAGTCGTCGTGGATGCCGCGTCCAGAGAGACCTAACCCGACAACTGTGGCTCATCGTCGTTGATGCGGGGCCTTTCTCGCCCACTGGTGTGTCGTCGAGGTTGCTTCGTTGCCGACAACTGGTCTGTCGTCGAGGTTGTTTCGTTGCTGACAACTGGTCTGTCGTCGAGGTTAATTTCATAGTTTTTGCCGACGACATTAAGACGATGGCCATTCTCTGTTTTGCAGGACCCATAATCGACGACAACAGACAAAAATCGTGGGGAATGGACATTCTCGACCGAAATTAGGAAACTCGATGGGCTGACAGAAATGTTGTATTTCATTAGAAGACTCGAATGAGTTTTACATAGAGCGTTATACACGGATTACACAGAAGATTCCGACACAATTTGAATATGAAGAAAAGCAACAGGGGATGTATACATGATAAAATTGTGTAGACTTTTCTTCACTGAACTCCAGCAGCCGACTCATCCTCCAAGTCAGCTGCAGCTCCAGAACCTTCAGCATCACTAGTGCTAGGTTGTTATGTATCTTGTGTTGTGTTGTATTTCTATGGAATCTCTATAACCAAATGGCTTTGTATTCCTTCCAAATTTGTGGTGCACATCAAGTGCTTGAGAATATTCCTGTAAATATAGGAAATCTGTTAGTGACCCTTCAATTATGTATAAAATAAACATTGTACACATAGAATTGATATAATGAAAATCCACACAATTACAAGTTCAAAGATGACAGAATGTTGGGCGTGCTGTGTGTTGTGATGCTGATGACAAGAAGTTTAAATTTTTTGAAGAACTGTCCAATATGATCCAAGAACAAGTGGAAATCAAACCAGTCTGAATTTTAAATAAACAGCCCATATTCTGACCACTTAGCCTTATCACAGTTGAAGGAAGCAAATAATCGTCCATTTTGTGCAAAGTTTGGATGGAATGCTATTCCCATCACCCCAAATTTCGTATCAAAATGTACTTCATCACTTAGATCAACAAAGGGATTAGATTCATCAAGCTGCAGTGTCCCTCCTGCTCCCTGGTCAGGAATAGTTGCCAACCAAATCAAAGACAGTCGTCTGCTGGAAGTCATAAATGAACTCGATCACTACAGGTTTCAGAATAGAACAGAGCAATTTTGTCAATACTAATCAACATCTATTGCTTCAGAAGTTGATACTCCAGTGCTCCAAACAGAACCTTGAAACCCAATTGACCAGCCCTTTAAAGAATAAATCTGGATAATTTGGTTGGACTACAAATGGACAGCACCAAGCAGTGTCTTTTTGCGGATACACAGATACTTTAGTGCAGCATTGGCATGAGATTTGGCTTAATAGCATACCTGTGTCTTGCAAATAAATCTCTATGATCCGCAGGGACTGAGCAGCAAGTTCTTATGGAATGTTGCGAAGGCAACAGTGCCATGCTAAGATAATCAAGATAAAGAGAGGCATGCTGGGAACTCATATCCAAAAAGAAGCAAATAGCTTTCAACGGATCACAAAAGAACTCATCTGTGAAAATGGAACATCTATGTAGGCAAATTTTCTTGCATAGATTCACTATCTTTGAACATAATTGGTCAAACACTGCACAATAGATAAGCCCGTAGGGAACAACTCAGACATGGTTTAACAGAGAAGAAGATAAAACATAGCCACAATTAGAGAATTGTTACACATTCCCTGGGTTCTTGGTCAGTCAACTGAAATACGACTAGTGCAGGACATTGCAGGACAACTCTCTCCTCTCAAGCTTTTTGATCTATCTAGAAGTTATACAAGAGTACGTTGATACCGACACTCAAAATCTTGCAAAAACAAGTCCACACTAGTGTAATCTCCAGCTCATAGTATAGTATTATTCCTCTCATGTAACTTATTTGCAAATCCGTTTGTAATGAATCCACTTTCATTACATAAGGGTATAAACAGAATCAGCAAATTAGGTAGTCAAAAAGACCAAGTAGATGAATACACATAAATGCTTATGATCCCGAAATTCGTGGAGAAAGCTCTGTCCCGACGATTTCTGCCGCCGGATTTGCACTTCTGGAATTTCAAATACCCTGAAGGGACGAGTAGAGGTTAGTGGCAATTGTGCTTCGCCGAATGTCTATAAGAGAAATTACTTACCTGAAACACAAGCCTCTTCTGTCGCCTATCAGGCAAAGGGAATTCAATTTTTCGATCAAGCCTTCCAGGACGAAGAAGTGCAGGGTCCAATGTATCTGCTCTATTAGTTGCCATTATAACCTTAACATTCACTGTCTGATCAAACCCATCCATCTATACACAAAAAAATCACAAAACCATGACAGATGAGAAGCCAACAAAATAATTGAAAGCACGTTCAGCAAGCTAATGGTTTCTATCTAGATGACAATTCCTCTCTAGAACAGACTGAAACATCTATATAAACTTCAATTCGACACATCACATTCCCTTTGATATCAACATTTCTTTTTGTCAAGTTTTCAACTCATACCTGATTCAGGAGTTCCATGAGAATACGCTGAACTTCTCTGTCAGCACTAGTTTGGGCATCAAATCTAGCTGTAGCAATAGCTTCAACCTCATCGATGAAGATAATTGTAGGGGCATTTTCCTTAGCAAGGCGAAACACATCACGAACCATCCGCGGGCCCTACAATGAGGGAAACAAAACAACCGAATGCACTCAATCTTTAATCCAAAAGGTTGCAACAGAAAAACAACAAAAGACAGAAGACTTCTTTCTATAACTAAAACCATTTGTTCCTCCTAAATTCATTAAGGAAGTTGAAGAAAGATTATTGTACAAGCCCAAAACAAGATATCAACACATTTGTGCCATATGACAGTGAACAATTCAAATAGGATTGAGAAACTGATGAACTGTGCCTTATGACAGTGAACAATTCAAAGCATCATAACTCACCAATTCCCTCCAATCCACTAGATAAAGTTTGGGATAACTTTGCAAAACCGGTAGACAGCAACTAGAATGCATTATTCAGTGGCTACACGAATGGTTGAGGAGCTCAACAAGATTTATGACTTGATTGACTTCAGCTTGAAAAAAATAGCATTAAAAAGAAAAACTTTCTTGTTGAAGTGTCGTACGTAGTGGTTGAGGAGTTGCAGACTTCTCTTCAAAAAAAAAGGAAAATAAAATCTCTACTCCATGAACAATTGCATACTCTTATCTAAAGATGACAGGAAACCCTAAAACCCAATTAAAATCTCGAGGTCCTTCCAATTCCCGCAAATCATCCCGTACAACCAATCTCCCTTTCAGTGCCCAGGTTGAGAGTAAACACGGCAACAATGAAATCGACCCCAGATTAATCCGAATTAGTCTAGCACACTCTGTAATCGAATTATTCAATGCAAAGATTGGACGTGCAGACCAAAAGAAAATTCACCGCAATAAGTAGACATACCAGCAAGACTTCTAAACAAAACAGGACACCAAAAAAAAGACGAGAACGTAAGAAACTCTTGTTCTTTTCAACTAAGGACTTTGTCATCTGTAAATCCCCAATCGCAATTGCACAATATAAATACCTGACACCGGAAAGGATTTGGGCAGTGATTGATTCGAGGTTTGAGACCAAAGAAAATCTCAGTACTGTTCCAATCACAGATAGGTCTCAAAATACACCGATAATGGGAATAAACTCGACTGAAAGAGGAAATTAGAGAGAGAAAGGAAAAGGGGAGCAGAGCTGAGAGAGCAGTCAGGCGGATGGCAAGGAGAAGGATTCGACAGAGGGAAATGGTAGCAGAGCAATAAGCCTTAGCGCTAAATGAAAACCGCAAAAGTTGATTTAAATTTTGAGTTTTAGTAACGCTAACATTTGACTTTTAGTAACGCTAGCAAGAAGGGACGCCTTGTTTTGTACCTTTAGTGACCACTATTCTATTCTTGTACCTGCAGTGACCAATAGAACGATTTGGTCACTAAAACTTGATTTTTTAGCGACCACGCGGAATGAGTTGGTGGCCGTAACTCGATTTTCTTGTAGTGATGCATACCCAAATAGCCATAATTGCAAAGAGCTGGTCTCTTAATGTTTCCTCAAAAATGAAATTAGAAAAGTTTCGGTTCTACAATTTCCAATTTCATGTCAGGGTAATCTGTAGTTTTTTATTGACTCGTCAAGTATTTCCTGTGTTTTGACTATAAATATAATGGGATGGAAACCAACTGCAGTAAATCAAGCCTGTGAGGGCTGTGACTAAGTGGTTCCAGCAGATATTGTAGTAGCTAGTCTTAAGCTAAGTCGTCTTTAACTGATGTGAACTAGTTTGTCATGTAGGACGCTGATGATAAAATTATGCACCAAGTTCAAGAACTGAAGGAAGAGGTGAAGAAGATGCTAATAGCTCCGAGTGAAACGCCTTCAGAAAAACTGGAATTGATCGACATAATTCAACGCTTAGGTGTCACATACCATTTTGAAAGTGAGATTGATGAAATACTGGAGAAGGTGAACAAGAGTCCTCCTTTCTCTACTGACGGCAATCCGGGTGATGACCTTAATCTATACACTGTTGCTCTCTGGTTTCGATTGCTTAGACAACAAGGTCATAACGTTTCATGCGCTATGTTCTAGTTCTCTCTCCAAGTTTTTTTTGGTGATCTATTTGTGGAAAACTAACTAGCCAGGCATGAGCAACATCCAAGTGAATTATATGTGACTCCTTTTGAAACATTTCCCCCGATCTACACGCTCATATATTTGTTCTTGGCATGAACTCTAGCGTTATTTTCATATGAATCTATCGCGTGTAGAGTTTTTGTTGGAATATGAAAATAGCATATTGATTTTTGTAAAAAAAAAAAAGAGTATATATGCACGGAGAACTTTCAACCAAAGAATTGCTTTGATTGATTCTGGAGGTTCTACCGGTTACACATCCAAGAATACAGATTTATAGGCCTCTTTGAAAAACACCGAACATTAATCAAAAACTATTTCTAAGAAGCTCATTAACAGCATAAGCTAAAAATAACAAACTGGACTAAAAATAGCCTTTATTAAAAAACTGCATCATCAATACGCATCAGCTTCAAAAGGTTTGCTCTTTAGGGTCGACCTGTTCCTACAAGAATATTGATTGAGTAGGTGTGTCATGTGTAGTGAGATTCCTTCTACTTATAAGCTTATCTTTCAGATGCATGCTTTGCAGTCCATACTTGAGGTATTGAAGTAGATGTATTATTGTACTGCAATTATGTGTATCCCTCAGCACCCACGCACTCATTAATTACTTATTTTCTCTTTTGATTGCTTATTAACTTCTTGGTTCTGAGTTATGAAGCGGACATTTTCAATGAGTTCAAAGATGAAACATCGAAATTTAAGGCATCCTTAATTTCTGATGTTAACGGGCATGCTGAGTTTGTACGAGGCTGCACATCTTGGTTTGCGCGGAGAAGACATTCTGGACGAAGCCCTTGCTTTCACTACCACTCATCTTGAGTCAGCTGTGAGTCATATATATAACACCTCATTTGGCAAAGAAAGTAACCCATGCTCTGAACAGGTCCATCCGTAAAGGGTTACCGAGGTTAGAGGCAATAAATTATATCTCTATCTACCAAGAAGAAGATTCACACAACGAATCTCTGCTGAGGTTTGCGAAGTTGGATTTTAATGTCTTACAAGCACAACACCAGAAGAAAGTAAGCGTCATTACGCAGTAAGTCCAGCGTGATAAACCAGATTTTAGTGTAGTACAACGCCTTCGAAGAAGTCATTGTGAACAAACAACCCTCTTTGTCCTGCTCCTATATATAAACTGTAGTAAAGCAAGTACTTAAGTTGAATTTCTCTTTCAGATGGTGGAAAAATTTAGACTTCTCAACGAAGCTGCCTTATGCGAGAGATCGAATAGTAGAGTGCTATTTTTGGGTAATGGGAGTTTATTTCGAACCCCAATATTCCCGTGCAAGATGGATTCTAACCAAAGTAATATCCATGACATCCATTATAGAGGATACCTATGACGCCTATGGCTCATATGAAGAAGTCAAGCGGGTTCGATTACTGTCATGGGCGCTACTGTCCTGGGCAATTATGAGCGACGACCCAGATTTGAACTGCACAATCCAGCGGTGAGATTGTTGCCACGTCATTTAAATCAAATGAGCCGCGCCCGACCCGTTTTTCTCCAGCCCGATCTGTTTCATGAGGATGACCCGCGATTTCACCCATCTTCAAGACATGCATCTCAGATCTGAAACAGCAGCCCGTCGCTGCCCACCTCGCCTTGCCTCGCCCGCTACCTGTTGTTCTTTGGCTCTTTTTTTATTGTTAAGGAGATTCTGAATCCTACAAGCTAGAGGAGAATCGGAGGACACATAAGTATGTATGAAGTTGGTGCGAGTGTTTGATCCAAGAAGAAGGCAAGCGACTTCGTCATAAGCTCGGGCAACCTCTTCAGCAGTCTCAAATATGCCAAGCCACATCCTTATCTTTTGTGTTGTATCTTTAATCTCAGCAACCTATCTCCCCGAAGGCCTTTGCCTCGCAACAACAAGGTTGTTCGCATTACTGCTTCTGCTTTTTTCCTTTGTTCTCTCTGCTCATGGAAATGGCTGACTTTTTAAGCGGCTTTTGTTGTTGGAATTGGATCTCCATATGAAATTTCCATAAGAAAATTAAGCTGGTTGATATAGACAAGGGAAAGGATTCCAATTTAAAGAAGAAGGGAACTGTTTAAGCTCTAAAAGATAGTGCAAAGCTAGTCTACATGCTATGGTTCAGATCTTGTGGAGTGGGGTGATCTGGGGAAGAAAAGCAACCGAAATGAAGAGCTGCTGCCGCAGGGGCGAGGTGGGCGGCTGGGCAGCTGGGGAGAGCTACTGCGGCATGACAGTAACCGAAATGAAGATAAGGGGTGCAGTTTGGTTCAAACCCGCGGGTCAAAAGTAAACAGGTCGGTTTGAAGCTCAAAACGGGTTGGGAGGCATTTTAATTGACGTGTCATCGCCTAGACGGTTTGATCTCTATCTTTAAATCTGGGCCGTCGCTCATAATTGAGCAGCACAATAGTGCTCATGACAATAACAGAACCCGAAGTCAAGCTCTTTACAGAAGCAATTGAAAGGTTACATTCAAGAACATAGCTCATATTTTCGGTTCCCAAATTTTATTTCAGTACAAAACGTAGTAGTTGACAACTTCATTTACATGATGAGCTAAAACTCTATACTGATATTTCAGATGGAACATTAGCGCCATAGATCCACTTCCTGACTATATGAAACCAATTTATCGGGCTCTATTGGATGTTTACGATGAAATTCAGGTGGACACTACGAAAGAGGGAAGATAGACCATACTGTGTACGTTATGCAAAGGAAGAAGTACGCCGACGATTAATCTAGCAATACTTCTGCTATTTTATTTTATTTTTATCAAAAGGTTTACATTTGAACCTGGAAAATGTTCCATTAATAATTGTTCTCTATATACCTCTCAGATGAAAAAACAAATCAAGGGGTACCTAGTCGAAGCCAAGTGGCATAATGAAGGCTATATTCCAACAATGGAGGAGTACATGGGAAATGCTCTAGGAATCAGTGCTTACTCAAGGCTAGCCACAGCTTCCTTCGTTGGAATGGGAAAAGTTGCAACCAAAGAGTCCTTTGAATGGGTAACTAATAACCCAAAAATTGTTAGAGCTTCTACAGTTATTTGCAGACTCAGGGACGACCTAATGTCCCAC
Source organism: Myrica gale (assembly GCA_963930655.1). Taxonomy (NCBI): domain Eukaryota; kingdom Viridiplantae; phylum Streptophyta; class Magnoliopsida; order Fagales; family Myricaceae; genus Myrica; species Myrica gale. The sequence continues at coordinate 7,873,326 of OZ005620.1, read as the reverse complement.
AAGGTATCGTAAAATACGTAGTCTCTTCTCCTTGATATATATGTCGCCACTACGATCATGTTGTAATCTGTGCCTATTTCTATTTGTAGTTTGGGCAAAAGAGAGGGCATGTTGCCTCGTTGGTTGAATGCTGCATGAAACAGTTCGGTGTTTCAGCAGATCAGGCAGAACTAAGCACGTGGTTCCATCAAGAAGTTGCAAATGCGTGGAAATTAAGAGTACATCAAGCCGACTGCTGCCCCGATGCCCTTTCTTGATCGTGTTCTTAATCTTGCTCGCGTAATAGATGTGATTTACAAGTATGGTGATGGGTATACTCATTCCCATCTGCTGAAAGATCATATTGCCTCCTTGCTCGTAAATCCAATGGCTATCTAAGCATGTCGTCCTGCTTCATTTCATGGCTTCCTCCAAACGAGTTAGGACTGCTACTTGTTTCCCTTCCATTACTGCAGCAATATTATACGTGTTTCATTTCTCTGTCTATACTATACCATAAATGTTTGTCCTTGTATACTTTTCATTCGCTTGTTAATTTGTCCTTCTATGATCGTATCGATCCGAAAGTTTAAACGGAATAAGGTGGGAACTGATTGAAGCTGGAACAATGTATAAAAAAAAAAAGATTGAAGCTGGAACATGTATACAGAGCAACACGCTTGGAGTACTTCATGGAATTATCTTGATCCTTTGACAATGTATCCATTGTCAGTTCCACATCAATATTTCTACGTGGGTTTCTACACATCTCATCAATTTGGTCATTTTTTCGGATCCTTCTCATACTCCCTAAAAAAGCCTTTTGGAATCTATTAAATGTCACGGCTACCCAGTTTTCGGGTGCTTGGATTTGTCTCGGAGATTTTAATGCTCTTGTTGATCAGTCAGATAAATGGGGAGGTCAAACCTTTGCAGAATCCTCTCATGGTAGCTTAGGGTCCTTCATGAGGACTCACGGTCTTGTCAACCTTGGATTTCAGGGTGCCCCGTTTACTTGGAGTAATAAACGTGGTGGTCGAGCTCTAATTAGGGAACGCTTTGACCGAGGCATTGTAAATGGTGATTGACGTCTCCTTTTTTCCCGTGCCTTTATTAAACACTGCCCCCGATTTGCTTCAGATCATGCTGCAATTTTCCTAGACACCTATGGAGAGCAACAGGGACTTCCGAAACAATTTTGATTCGAAGCCTTTTGGTTAAGGAATACTTCTTGTCGAGCTGTCATTGAAAAGACATGGTCCTACCAAGGCCCAGGGGTCCCCGGCTTTTTGCCTCTGCAAAAAAATTCAAGCTCTTAAAGTGGCGTTGCGGCATTGGAATCGAGAGACTTTGGTCTCATCCAGGAGCAAATTCGTTTTTTTTCAGCATGAATTAAGACATGTCCAGACCTTGACTCACTCAGTTGCCACGGAGGAAAAAGAATCATCCCTTCAGTTTTCTTTACAAGAGCAGTTAACACGGGAGGAAATTTTATGGAAGTAGAAATCGCGAGTTGAATGGCTTGCCATGCCTGATCTAAATACTCGCTACTTCCACCTCTCTACGATTATTCGTAGGCGAAGGAATGCTATTGAATATCTCAAGACTAAGGACGGGCGATGGCTGGATAATCGAACTGACATTGGGGATCATATTTGTGGGTTTTTTCAATCCCTTTTTCAATCTTCCCAGCCGATCCTGGACTCTGAACTGACAGAGCTCATTCCCAGTGTCAAAATCGAAGCTGATAATGAGAGTCTTTGTAGTGCACCATCTGAAGCTGAAATTTTTGCCTTTGTGAAGAGTATTGGTGCTTCTAAAGCCCCCGGGCCTGATGGTATTACTACTCTATTTTATCAAAAATTTTGGGATGTTGTTAAACATGATATTATTCTCACTATGCAACGCTTCTTTGAATTGGGCCATATACTTAAGCAAATGAAGCATACCAACATTGTACTCATCCCTAAGCGTGAAAACCCCTCTTTGGTGAGCCATTTTCGACCCATAAGCTTATGCAATGTGCATTACAAAATCATTTCCAAACTGCTAGCTGCACGTCTTCGTCCCTTGTTGCATAAAATTATCTCTCCATTGCAGGTTGGTTTTATGTCAGGCCGTATGATTCAAGAGAATAGTATACTTGTGCATGAGATTATTCACACACTGAAGCATAAATCTGGCAGAGGTGGCCTCATGGCTTTCAAACTTGATACGGAGAAAGCCTATGACCGAATTGAATGGAGTTTTTTACTTGAGGTGCTGAAATGTCTAGGCTTTAATGATAAATGGCAGCAAATGATCTTTCAATGTATTTCCACTATTTCATATTCTATCTTGCTGAACGGTTCTCCTTATGGCTATTTTGTTCCTCAACGTGGCCTTCGCCTAGGAGACCCCTTATCTCCTTTCTTATTTATTGTGAGACCCTGTTTATCTCTTTGTTATTTCCTATGTATTTGTTTTAATTTAATTTATGGGGCCATATTTTTGGCCAATGTATGACCTAAGTTTAATGTTTATGGTACATTAACTTATTATGAAATTTTATTCAATAATTTTCTTTAAATAATTTCTTTGTCATTGTGGAAGTTTTTAGTATAAGTTTAAATTCTATTTTTCCTAAGAGCCGAAACTTGCTAGGTAAATTTCTTTTATGGACTTATATTTTTCCATTGCTTATTACATTCCATAATCTATGAAATTAAATTATGAAGAGAAATTTGATATATCATGGCCGAAAATATCTAAGTAGAAAAATCATGAAATTTATGTTAAGCATTTAAATATTTTTGTGTCTTTTAATAGGTAGCCTTGATCATCATTATGTAGTCTTAATTATCATTAGTCTTAAATTATCATTAGAGATATTATATGATAAGCTACTAGATATATATATGATAGCTTGAAAAGGATTTAAATAATAAGTGGGTGTGCTTATCGTAGTGATAAGCTAATGAATTGTTAGGTTGATAAGTTATGGTGTTGATTTAGATAAGTTAAAGTGCTTATTGGAGATAAGTTATCTAGTTGATAAGTTGTTGGTGATAAGTTGGAATATATATATGTGTGTGATAAGCCATAGTAGCTATTTGATAAGTGGAATGAAAAGTAGATAAGTGAGATGCAAAAGGTGAGAAAATTCTAGACACTAGGTGTTTCACGTGAAGGCTAAATGAGCAAATGAAGTTGCCTTTTTCCCTTGGTGATCACGTGAAGAGCAAGAGAAGAGATAAGGTGAATTGAAAGTGAAAAAACAAGGCAAGAGGGCTTCACGTGAATGGCTAAGCAAGAGGAGACAAAGAGATAAGGTGAATTGAAGGTGAAAAGACAAGACACATTGGCTTGGACGGCAATACCCAAGTTCACCCCCCTTTTTCCCCTCTTGTCATAGTTTGAGTCCAAATGTATTTTCAGCTTGCTTTTCACGCATTATCACCCCCCACTTCCTCACATTTTCATTTGCTCATTCCTTTGGCTGAACACTTCTCATTCAAACTTGCTTTCTCTCTTTTCTCTTGAAACCGAAACACCTATCTTTGCTCTAGCTTGCCTTCTTTTCTTTGGTGACCGAAACCTCTCCTTAGCTCAGCTTATCTGTTCTCTCTTGGTGGCTGGAAATCTCTCTTCACTCAGCCATTTTCCCTTTGACAGAAACTCAGCTCACTCTCTTGGCCGAATCACTTCAAAGCTTCAAGCCTTGCTTTGATTTCTTCAAGCTATTTTTCAGCTGCTGTACTTCTCTCTTTTCCTCACCATAAACTTCCATCTCAGCACCTTGTAGACACTATTCTCAGCCCTTGGAACCATTCTCGAAGGTGGAACCGAAAGTTGAAGTGTAGTGGAGGATTTTGGTGAAAACCGAGTATTCTAGTGGAAGGTAGAGGTAGATTTGATTTGCATGTGTTGTTTTGCTTGATTTCTCCATAGTTTCTGACCTTAGATGATTTTTTTTATGCTAGGTGCTCTTCTTTTAGCAAGCTTGTGTCCAATCACCAAGGTAAGGCCGAATATGGTTGAAGGTGCAATTTGATGATGATGGCCGAATCTTGCATGTTCTATTTCTCTTTGTTTGGCCATAGTCCTTGTTGATATTTTTCTATAAAAATGGTGGATTTGATAGGTTGGTTGTGATGTAGTTGTTGGAGGAAGGGATAAGTTAGAGATGGAGAAAGAAATAATGATTTGGTTGTGAGTTGCTTATGGAAAATGCAATGAAGTTGGTAATGCATGCTAAGTTTCGGATGATGGTTCACAATATACTTGGCCGAATATTATCCTTTGCTAGATCTTGGAATTATGTTAGGAATTGTAGATCCTAGGTTGTGAAACTGATATTGGAGGATGAGATCATGTTGAAGATGAAATTGATTCAATAAATGTTAGTAAGTGATGCATGGCCGAATAGTTTAGTGAAGGAACCCTAATGGCCGAATGAATGGTAGATGATAGTTGATTTGCATGTTATGTATAAATGGATTTAATGTCATGGCTGAATGAGTTAGAGGTTAAAACCTAGGTTTAGTGTTAAGAGAAATCTTGCAAGTTAGTTAAGCATAAATGATGGAGCTTAAAGACCACGGGTTGGTAGTAGTTAGAGTGATTATCAAAGCTTGGATTTTTGGTACCATTAGCTTGCTGTTTTGGAGACTTGGTTAGGATATGATTATAATTGATTTCAAGCCTCGAAATTTAATTAATTAGGGCTTAAGTCAGCAAGTCTATAGAGGGCAAGAGGGTAAGTTAGTATAAATTGATGGACAATAGGTTTGATAGAGTTTAGAGCAAGGTAATGGAGTTGATGCCTTAATAATTGCTGTTTTTAACTTGGGATTCTATGTTGATGTGATAAATACTTTTCTCAAATGTTTAATAAGAGTTTTCTAAGTAAACCTTTGAAAATGATATAGTATTTTCAGAAATGTATTTTTGGGGAAAAACCGAGCTATATACAAATATTTATCTTGTATGCTTATGTACTTAATTCCTAGTAACTAAGAGGTGTTTGAATCGCTTGTAGGCGATCTTCGTACCATTACTCATAATCAAGGAGACCGAGGTAAGTGGAAGTAAGTGTGTAAGTAAGGTTACATTTTTCAAAACTGGAATGACACGCTGCATAGATTCATGAACAAACATGATATTTTAAGCAAGCATGACATGACATGAGCATTGCATGATTTTCTAAAGTGATTTTTATGCAATTTCGTATGGAAAGTTTTATGGAAAGACAAGTTAAGTTAAGGGGCTTTGGTCGGTACCGTACTGTGAGTCTTAATGACAACCCAAGAGGGGGGGTGAATTGGGTTTTTCAAAAACTTTTGAACTCTTTTACAAACAAACCCAAAACGTTCTGATCAGTATCTAGGAAAACTATGGACTAGATATATGCAAAACAAAGATAACAACTATTGAAGATAAACAAGTTCAATCAGGAAATACCAGCAGAAACAAAAGAGAAGGGTTAGAGAGATGACACCAGTATTTTTAGGTGGTTCGGCCAATCTCTTGCCTACGTCCACCCCCAAGGCTATTGACTTCCTTGGGCTTCCTTCACTATTCTTCAAGTGAATACACACCTTAGCTTCAGGGGTGCTAAGGAACCGTTCAAAGCGTTTTCCGAGCTCACGCTTCAACTCGTTTCCCAAATCCCAAACCCTAGGGATTTCTTCTACTTCTCACAAGTAGGATACAGTGTTCACACAACACTTGGAGGGTTTACAAAGATTGAGTACAATGAGTGAAGGCTCTCTAAGCCAGACTTGCAAATGGGTAGCTCAAGAAACTAGAGGGCTCTCTAAGCCAAATCTACAAATGAATGGCTCAAGATATGGAAAGGCTCACTAAGCCAAGTCTACAAATGAAAGAACCTGAGTTTTGCTAGAAGAACAAGATCTTCTGAGAAAGCTTTGTGGAGTTGCAAGATGATTCACGAGCTTTCTCTCTCAAGAAATTAGGGCAGGATGGTTTTTCGTGTGAAGCTCTTCAAGTGTTGTTGTTTCTCTTTCAAACTTCTTCTATTTATAGTCTCTAGGGCATCAGGGGTCTTCTTGTAAAGATTTGGAGCCGTTGGAGGTCATTTGGGTCCTTTGGAGACAACTTTTAAGTGAGTGACGTTGCTCCAGATCTGAGAAATCGAAGCATGTGTCGACACCATCCATGTATGTGTCGACACCTAGGAGTTTTGCCTGGAAACTCACTTTCGGGTGTATGACCCATGTGTCGACACTTATGTCCAATGTGTCGACACTTCTCTTCAAAGTGTTGACCCTTCAAAATGCCTTGGAAACATGCCTTCGGGTGCATGTGCAATGTGTCGACACTAATTGCATATGTGTCGACACCATCAGCTTTGGCCTGAAATTCTGCCTTCTGTTGATAGTGCAATGTGTCGACACGTTTGGTATATGTGTCGACACCTTCAAGTTGGCTTGGATGCTTGCTTTCTGTTGTATGACCAATGTGTCGACACCTTTGCTCTATGTGTCGACACCTTCAATTTTGCCTGGAAGCTTGCTTTCTGGTGAGTGTGCAATGTGTCGACACTTCTCTTCAAAGTGTCGACACCATCATCTTGGCCTGGGACACGCCTTCTGGTGTATGACCAATGTGTCGACACCATGGTAACATGTGTCGACACCCTTAACACTTAGGCTGAAAAGTGGCTTCCCTTGCACCAACAAACATTCTTAAAACACCTACAAAGTAAAGATTGTCCAATAAGCTTGTGTAGTGGTGTTCAATTATATCTAAGGCCAATTTAAGCTTAGAGAACTCTTGATATCATTTTCTTAAAAAGATTTACAAATGTAGAATATAAAGGTCTCAAACTAGTTGGAAAAGTTTGTTATCATCAAAATCAAAAATAGATTGTTTATAAAACAACCTTGGGCTAACACGTACCATCATGATGGACTCCCATACCGAAGGACGAATGCGAGAAGGTTGGGTGAATCCTAAGAGGTTGTGCAAACCACACTGAAGGACAATGAAAAGGTGTGGGCCTCCAAGGGTCGTGTCTAGCCATCAGGCCTGAGGCAACTATGGGCTAGCTCGACCAAATGAAAAGTCCCCAAGGGTAAGGGAGACAGTTCCGATGGAAACGCACAACCCGGACTCCAGGGGTTAAATGGAGCGTAAGTAGCCCACAAGTTATGAAGGAAATATTTTCAAGGGTCATGGGCCAATTTCAAGAACAAGATTATGTCTATGAGCAAGAGCATATGCATAACCATGAGACATGCATGTGCATCATGAATTATGATTTCTCATGTTAAGCAAGTCTAAGTTAAGATTATGTTTTAAAGTTATGTTTTTCCCTTACTGAGTCTTTTTGACTCACGTTTTTAAAATTGTGTCATTCCAGATGCCTCAGGTGAAGGAAGTCAGGAGGACTACCTGACTTAGAAGAAAGATTTTTTTTTTATGTTTTGTTGTTGTGACCTGATCGATGAGATCTGTCACTTGTTTAAGTGTTATCATGTTATGTGTATATTAAGATACAAGTTTATTGAGAACCTTAACCATGTTATGAGTTGGCTCGTCTCTCTCGCGATTCTATATATTTTCCGATGTATGTATGTATGTATGAGCGCTGGAGCTTTCCTGGGGATTGCTCGCGGCTGTCACGGTCCCTGCGGGATGGCGTTTGAGGCGTGACATTTATCATAGTAGTGCCCTTTGCTCTGTTAATATAGCCCAATGGATTCATATGTTATGCTATTCTCATAAAGAATTGGGTTTTGATAAATGTTTTGAGAGACATTTTTTGATGTGGGCTGCTATTGCTATGGATTCAATCTGGATGTTTCCCAATCTTTCTGTCCATCAAGGCCTCATCCCCGATCCGTTGGATGTTCTCTTAGTCATTCAGCGAAGATTTCGAGAACATTCGAATGCTTGGAAAGTTAAAGATGAGGAGCTTCATCTCACATGGCTTTCCCCTGCTTCTCCAGCTGCTAAGATCAACTTTGATGTGGCTTGTAGGAACAACTTTTCGATCATTGCTGCTGTCTGCAGAAATCATGCAGGTAAGATTCTCCAAGTCAGGAATGCTTCTATACCAATTGCTCAACCATTATGGGGTGAAATCTAGGCTGCACTTATGGCATGCAAAATGGCAGAAGAAAGCTCATGGCAGTCAGTTGAGCTAGAGGGTGATTCTTTAAATGCATATGCAGCGATCACTCATAGTGGCAGGAATATGGAGGGCTATCTAGTTGCAGATTGTACAGCTTGCCATGATTTCTTAGCACTTCATCACAATTGGAAACTATCTTGGATATCTAGGAAGCAGAACCGCGCTGGCTCACAAAATTGCTAAATGGGCGGCTAAAACTCACTGTGTGGATCATGTAAATATTGATTATATTCCGCCTGCAATTTTGCATTGTGACTGGATGTATAAGCCCCCTTAATGTTGTATGCATGGGGGAGTTTTCTTTGGCTTAGAAAAAAAAATATTTCTCCGCAATAAGTATTTCATTTCATAATTCTGAAACAGGAGTTTGGGAGATTGACCCGATTTAAGCTTGACGTATTTTGAATGGGTTAAGTTGTGATCAGCGGCTGAACTAAAGTATCACGAGGGTCCCTAATAGACCAGAAAAAGCGTAATAGAGAGTAAGTGCAGTGCTTTAGTATCTGAAATGGTGAGAGATATGCCGGCATAGCCTCATAGGTCTGAAATGATATTGGGAAAATAGGGCCTCAAGGTTTCCTTTACACGAAGATGACCCAAAAGTTCCTTCTTAGCCTCGACCCACGCGAATACTCAACTTCGTGGCCTGTCCAAGGATGTCGGGTATGGTTAACACCCAATACCCTGTTGCACAGCGATTCCATGGGGTTCGGTTGGTCCCAATTTCCAGCAAAATCGTCGGGAAAAAAAAAGTTCTTACATTATGGTAAGAAATAAATGACTCAGGGCACAAGAGGTTAAACATAAATTCTGCAGTGTCATTTTGTTGAATCGGCTGATTTATGATGAACACCGTGAAGGACTTCTTAATCGTCTTGCCGGAATTCTTTCACGTAAGTGAATTACTTGACTCAGGGCATGTTCGATTCCTAAATTTTTTTAGGATTTGCATCTTAATTTTTTTTACAATCCAAACATCACAAAACACAAGTATTCTAATACAACATTTTATTACTTTCTTTTTACAAAAAATAATCACTTTTAACGACTTCTACACGCATTCCAATATAACTTTAACATCACCTAAAAATTCTCAAAACATTCAACATCCTACAAATATTCTGAAAACGAACATGCCCTAGTCAAGTAATTCACTTACGTGGACGATTTTTCCTCTGTGATGGGTTTCCCTTGTTCGCGTACTGGGCTGGAATATTGAGCCCTTTAAATTTTACCAATATGGGCCTTTTTACTGCATGAGTTTAGTGAATTGTGCGGGCCTAAATCCAATATCATCACATTTCTTATATTTCAAAAGTCTTGTAGATAGTGTTTGGTAGTATTTCAATTGGTTGCTTAACCATTCCTTTCATGGGATGTATTTTCATCAAGCTTGAACAAACTGATTTTAGACCCAACTATGCGGAAAATATCTAGAGGGGGTGAATAGGTATATTAAAAATTTATCAAGTAATTATTTTTCTAAGACACAAACATATTATTTGAAAAACAAATCAACCACACTGTTTTTCAATATGTCAAGACACTTTAAAGATCAACAAAACGATTAGATGCAAATCAATACAAAACATGAAACATGAAAAACAGAGGAATCCGAATAAACTACAGCAACGAAAATTACAGATTCAATACTTAAATAAATTAATAATCAGTTCATCAACTCACAAAATACCAAGTTCTTATCAGTAACTTACCAAACAACAAATCTCGAACGTCCTTTGTATAAAAGCCTCACATCAAAACGATTCAAACTTTCAATCACAAAGAACAAGATTTGTTAGAAAGATAACAAGTTAAACTAATAAAGAATAACAAATATAATCACATAAACGAAACACCGAGAATGGTTAAGAAGAGAAAACTCCTTAAAGGAACATTCTTAAGGAGAAAAACTCATCGTGCCCGTAGGCCGTTCGAATCCACTAGTTTCCAATCGATTTACAAAGTGATCTATTGAAACGACTAACCTAGCCTATCAACCCACTCTAAATCTTACCGACGTAGAACCCCTACATCCAAACGGAAACTCCGATCTCGAACGCCTCTTGATCTTCACGAACAAACCTTGTGCAATCAATGGTCATTGCTGGAACCTCCAGCAACCACTCTTCCAGAACCTCTGGAAGCGTCAATCAATCGTAATGAATGTGTATCAGTGATCAGCAAATGACAATTCTCCTCATATCAAATTAGCTCTCTATTTCAGCAAAACCCCAATATTTCAGTAAGAACACGAAAGCATAGTCAATCAACGCACTTCTTGGAGAGAACTTTCTTGAAAGAAGAAAATTCAGAGGAGTAGTTCAGTAAAAATGGTAGCACAAGTAGTTATACACACAAAATCCAAATTCTGTTTCGAAGGCTATCTATTTCACGCGTAAACACCTTCTCGTGAATTCCAGCACCTTCCACTTTCTTCTTTAATCAAGAGAAATGACCAGAATGTCCTTGCTACCCATTCACGTGAGTCCTACGCATTTGCATAAAAACCAACTTTCTCGTTTTGCTTTTAGAACCAACACAAAGTACTAAAATGCCCTTATTTGTTTGCACGAAGATGCCAATTTGCTTTCACAAAGCTAATTGTTGATTAATGTGACTTCTACTTCAACCAATACAGTTTTGTATATATTTGGCAAAAGATACCATTACAAAGCAATGAATTGGCTTCGTACAACCTTTTCCGAAAGAAATCTAGAGATCTTTGCCCCAGTGCTTGTCATACAGTTAATACAACAATGCGGTATCCGTCCTGATCTGAATTGTTTTACCCTATCAGCTTCAATGGATTTACTCTATAATCCCAGTTTATCAAGATCAGATTTCTAGAAACAGAGTAGCAGTATCTATTCTATCAATGATGTAAAACAGAATCTTGTTGAATAGATGCCTAGATGTGGCACATCATATTTTGTGTATCTAAGAAAATATTTGCACCTTAAACGACAAAAGATGTGCTGTCATGGAGGCTCCTCTGTCCTGCTCAAGGATATGTTTATTGCATACAAAACCAACTTGGACATGTTTCTTCCAAGCTTGGCTGGCAGAAAAGGTCCCGAATATTGAGAATTGTAAAGGGCACGAACTCGCCAAATCTTTGGCGATTGGATCCTCTCGGATCAGTGCTCCAACAGTCCAATTTCCCGTAATCCTTGGATTAGGCTGGCCGAGGTCCCTACCTTGCCGTGATAGTATACTTACTGGTGAAGGACCCCTTTTTTGGGGGGTCCCTGTTTTGTTTTATTTTCAGTCTCTGTCATGATGTTTTCTGTCCGGTTGTCGTTTAGTTTTTCTTTCCCGAATGTTTTAGCTGTTGGGCCCCTTTTGAAGTTATGAATGGAATCAGCATTGTTCAGAAAAAAATAAAGGTGGGGGGTCCCTTGGGAAAAGGTACCGGAGATAGCTTTCCTCATGGGCATATGCTATCAAGGGTATGGAGTTCCAATCATCTCGACCTCTCAAGTCGTTTGCTACACTTTCTAAAGCCTTTCTAGTAGTTGGATCTGAAGCCTTTCACACCAGCATTATTATGACAGGTGCGCATACTCCAGTCCAGTAGTTTACTACATAAATTGCTTAGTCTATCATCTAGGACCAAACGGAATCAGTAGTTTCTTGGGCACGACCAGCAAAAGGTAAAAGTTTGATTATTCTAAAGATTGGTCAGGACGTGGCAGAATCTTATGAATTCTGATATTACATTGGAACTAAACTTCGAGCCTCACTTCTCCTGTCACAAACATATGAATTCACAAACTAACTAATAGAAAACAATTTTAAGATGTCTTAATCACATGGGTACATGTATGTTTCAAACAAACACAAAAAGAATAGTTTCGTCTTTCTTTTTCTGGGACATGGTTTGAACATCAGACACCTAGCATAACTTGCCTGTCGAGAAAGAGACACCTAGTTCAGAATTTCCTCAGCCTACCAAAATACCCAAAAAAAGAAAGAAGAACAGAAAATGCTCAATAACAAGTGGTCTCAATTATAACTCATTCGCCATTGACGAGAGCTTGTAAAACCCATTTAGCAAAAGGGAGATCACTTAATTGGTCACAAAGTATATGATCATGATCAAGGGAGAGGCTGCTGTCATAGCTTAAAGTAATGTCTAAACACTTAGACAAAAAGTAATTCAGATACCCAATTTGGCTCAAAATGATGTGAAAGTATGTGTTTTTGTAAACAACTTGTATCACTTTGATTCTTATGCCTCATTACTTATGCATCCACTGATCCGTGGGCCATACCTTGTCGGATCCATATCTATACGTAGGGTTGTTCAGTGCCATCGGAAAATTCCGGTGGCACCGGCCCCGGCCCCGGCACTGGCACTGGCCCGGGTTGCCGGTGCCCCAGCACCCCGGTGTAGGTGCCGGTGCAAGAATTTGGGGGAAACCTGGTGGTATTCTTAGTTCCCGGGTTCCCCGGCACCGGGAACCCGGGGACCGGGAACCGGGTTTCCCACCTCTTTTTTTATAAATAAAATCATCTTGCAAAGCCCCCCCGCGTCACCCCCTCCCCCCACTCCCCATTTTCCTTTCCCCATTCATACCCTAAATCTGCTCCGCGTCACCTCCTCCCCCCGGCGAGCGTCTCTCTCCCCCTCCCCTCCCTCTCCGGTTGCTGGAATCCGAAGGCATACAATCTCCTCTCTGCTTGTGAATTTCCAACCATGACCTGGATAATATTTTGCTTGAGAACCTCGGTGAACACCTTGTGTTAAAGTTTTGTAGGGAAATACTTGGAACTCCAATTTCTTGAGATGGGCTTCTGGTTTTATAGGTGGCAATGAGCTATCAAAAAAGACTGAAAGCACCTCGGTGGTAAGAAATTTTCTTCATCCTTCGAATCCTCCAGCTTTTGTGTCATGTGCTCTTACTTTACTTGTGTCAAAGTACTCTAGTGAAAATGGAAGTGATGGAAAGAGAGGTGCTTGCTGTAGATTCAGGTACAGGCCACTCTATCTAAGTACACTAGTTCTCAAATTTTCCTTTTCAAGAAGAGCACAATTTTTGCTAACTCACAATGGTGCGGCTAACGTATAGTTCTTATTGCTGATGTGGTGTATCCAAATGTAATATAAAATGGAGCATAGAATTCAACCAGGTTCAACAAAGTGATGCTTGTCGTCTTCACTGTGGGGTAAGTGCTGGTAATGATGGCTGTGGTTGATGCACTTTGGTTGGTACCAGAGGTTGTGTGATGCCAATTGGTAGCTCCTGGATTGGCATTTCCTGGTTGCAACTTGTTTGTATTGATAGAGATGGATATCTTTGGTGGAGGTGGTGTCGGTGATGGGGTGAACAGATAGAGTCATGAAGTTGGTTTTTGTTTTTCTTTAATAGTACGAGCCTGCATGCATATGAAGTGCTCTGTGTTGTGGGTTCTACAACACAGAGCACCTGTTGTGCTCTGCAAATTTTCACTTCTAACTCTCGAATTATCATGCATATGAAGTGCTCTGTGTTGTGCTCTGTGTTGAAGGAGAAACTACACATTTTTGGGGTTCTTGGTTGTGCTCTGTGTTGTGGGTTCTACAACTATTGTTCTGCATGCTCCTCAAGAACGTGTGATTGAGTCAGTTAAGGAAGTATGGGATCTTGCAACAGAACCTGGTATCCTTTCCTATTTTTATATGAAGTGTATCAAATTCATTTATCCATTTCGGAGGCTTTAATCTGGCCATATTGTAGAGACAATAAGTGCCTTATTTTGTTTACTTCTTGCAGCTTTTCTTTGTTGATATTTCTATTTCTCTTGAAGAAAGTGCCTAAATCCTCTCTTGTTGAGGAGGTAACCAAAATTATCATCTTGTCCACATTGCAGCATATCTATTAAGGCGGATCAACATTCCTCATTCTAAATCTGTGCAATTCCAATAGACTGTTTTCATGTCATACTTATCAATTATTTTTATCTCAGATTTGGAGATTACAAGCTGCACTTAGTGAGCAAACAGAGGTTACGAAGTTCAGCCAGCAGGAATACGAAAGGCTTCAAAATGTAATATTCTGGACTTGACTGATGCCTCCAACAGCGTGAATACGTTGAATAAACTTGTTGAGTAGTGTTTTCAAAATCACCAATCATAATTGCAAAAATAGCTTGCTTGTCCTTCTTTAAGCCATTAGGTTTGGTGAACAAGAATCACCAGGCTCGAATTTTCTTGCCAATGCATTTTGAAGTACAGCTGAAATTAAAACAGTATTAGCTTGATTAGGTAGATGCCCGAATATGAGAATAAATTTCTTTGACGTTTTGCAAGATAGAGGTTTTTTTGCGTAATTTGATGTGAACTGATGCTATATAAGCTTCATTAGGATTAGGTCATCAGATTTTATTTTAGATTTTATTTCAGATCTTGAAGAACAATGGTATTAGTTTGGATTAGATTGTATTAGTGTAGAGTTTATATTTTCTATGTGCGTCATATGTTAAAAAAATAGCTCAATATAAATGTAGGATTACTGGAAACCGCTGCCGCTATGGGCCGGTTTTTTTCCCTTAACGGTGTAGGTGTAGGTGACATTTTTTTAAAAATCGGCATATCCGGTGTAGGTGCCGGTTTTGGCCAAAACTGACACCTACACCGGGGTTGAACAGCCCTATCTATACGTAGTATGTTTAATTCGTTCTCTGAGCATATCCAATAGTATTCATCCACATGTGGAGGTGAAACGTACTAATTATTTACTTATCTAAACCCAAAAATTTCGGAAAATAAGTAATAAAATTGGTTAATCTTACATATACGAGGAAACGTGCTCTTAATTTTTATTCTTTTTTCCTTTGTCCCGAACATGGCCGATCCTGCATCCAAGATACGTTAAATATTGAATCCATACACTGATCCAATTTGTTTCAACATAAATATAATTACATAGTTATAATAACCCTAACTATATCAGTATGAGATAATTTATACACTAGTTAATTTGTTCCCAGATCTTGAGAAAAATAATGATTTAAGGGGTAAACTCATAGTTAGGCCCATATCTTTGGGGCAAAATCAACTTACTACCTTTATTTTTCAAACCAACAATTTGAGACCCCTATGTTTCAAAATCACTCAATCCTCGCCCCCCGTTTAAATTCACCGTCATATGTGACGGTTTTTTTGTGAAATGACCAGAATGTCCTTGATAAGTGATTGGTGGATGACCAGACTGTCCTTGTCACGCCCCGAACGCTAGCTAAACGAGGCTAATGACAGCCGCGAGCCTTCCCGGCATGGGACGCTCAAGCGTACTTACTACTATACTTGCAGCGGAAACGACATTGATGCTTCAATGTTAAAAAGAAGCCTTATAATGCTAGCGTATAACGTACATAAGAACATACTTTCCATCGATAACTCAAGGTAGTTAAAACATAGTCTCACAATATCAACCAGTTTAAAACCTTAACTTACTAAGCCAAATAAAACCCATGACCACCACATCACGGAGGCTCATGCCGGCTTTTACAAAATTTAGCTAAATCTTCTCTAACGTTAGCAAACAAGAGAGACATTTCATCAACCCTCCTCCTAGGGTTCAAGGTCCTCTTCTTAAGATTCCACCCCTGGAACATCATCTGGAATGATACAATTTAAAACGGTGAGTCGAAAGACTCAGTAAGGAATTATAGCTAAAAACATGGTTTGAAAACGTAGCATGCACTTGAACTTGAAATCATAGTCATGTAAACATAATGCGATGCATGCCTGATCATGAATCGTGATGCATGTATATGCCTCATGTTGCATATGCACATGCACTTGCTTTTGAAAACATCATTTGTACTTATAAAGCTCTTGCTTTAGAAAATCTTATGGGCTACTTGAGCTCCATTTACCCCTGGCATCAGGGTTGTGCGTTCCCGTTGGAACTGTCCCCTATTTCCCTTGGGGACCTTACATATGGTCGAGCTAGCACACCTTCTCTCATTCGTCCTTCAGTGGCTAGACACGACTCTTGGAGGTTCACACCTTCTTGCAAGCATCCTTCAGTGTGATTGCACATACCTCCAGGACTACCCATCCTTCTTGCAAGCATCCTTCGGTATGGGTGTCCTAGGTGACATCCACCCTTCTCGTAAACGTCCTTCGGTATGGATGCACCTTCTTGACTTGGTACGGTACCGACCGACTTGGGTTCGTTAATTAACTTGTCATAAAACTTGTCATAAAGTAGCATAAAAATGGTACTTTCATTTGCATAAAAATGTCTCATTTCTCATGAGGAAAATGAATGCAAATGATCATGATGCATTCATGTCGTGCTTGGTAGTGTCATGCTTGATATATCATACTTGATATGCTTATTCATAAACATTCTTCATGCAGTGTATCATTCCAGTTTTGTAAAGGTTTTTCACTTACCTTCGCTTGCTTGAGTATCGAACGTCTCGTTACCTACAATGAATCGTACTATTGTTATTCATAGGTTTACTAAATGTATAGAGTAATCAATACATTACAATCATCCAAGGTATGACTTAAAATCTTTCCATGTCCTAGGCCTTCATTCTAGGATCCACTCAATATCAAAAGATAACTACAAATGCATCAAAACACACTCTCTATTCCAGCTCTGAAATCTGCTTATGTAATTACCACAAATCACAATAATCTTTTTAGCCCTCCAATTTCCAACAACCAAAACCGAATCTCTACATGTCACAACCAACATCCAAGGCTAACTTAACATTTCCTAGTAGCAACCATCCTCTTACCTTCCTCCCACTTATACAACCTCGACTCAAGGTTTACAACCAACCGTGGTTCCATGTTCATCACGTTAACACCATTGCGTTTACCCATTTCTCTTGGGCTTTTAACCAAACACCTAGTGTATATTATTGGTCCTCTTGCCTATTTTTTTTTCCAGATCTGAACCTATCTCTAACACTTAGAGCTTTGTGGTTCTCAATATGACTAGCATACATACACAATCTATGCATCAACCCCTAGATTCGGCCATACTTGCTCAACTTAGGTTTCAATCCTATCTTAGGCCTTTTATCAAACACCTAGAGCACATAACCAATTTCTCTTGAACCCTCATTTCAGATCTAGCCATTTTTTTCACATGTTTTCATGTGAAAACTACACTACCCTTAAACATTTGCAAGATCTACACTATTTTCAAAACGTTCATGAACACAAGGAGAAAAACTACTTAGACAACCCACCATCAAGCCACAACCATCCCACAAGAGAAAACAAGAAGAAAATAGAGAGAGAGAGAGTAGGGTTTCGGCCAGCAAGGATTTTACCTTGCTTCTCTCCTCTTCCTCCTTCTTTTCTTCTTCTTTCTCCTTCTTTTCTTCTTCTTTCTCCTTCTTTTCTTCTTCTTTCTCCTTCGGTTGGGTGACTTAGGGCAAGGGAAAACGAAAAGGCTGAAGAGAAAGGGGAAAAATGAAGTGTTCGGCAAAGGGGGAGAGAGTAATAGGCATGAAAATGGTTGGGGAAAAGACAAGGTTGCCCTCCCCCTTCTTCATGAATTCCACCTCACGTATTTTCAATCCGGTAAAATTTCGGAATGTAGTTATATGTGTCGACACCATCACTCAAGGTGTCGACACTTACAACACGTTTAGTTAGATGTGTCGACACCATCACTCAAGGTGTCGACACTTCCAACACTTAGTCAAAGTGGGAAAAATGTAAACTCTCAGGTTTTAGTTAGATGTGTCGACACCATCACTCAAGGTGTCGACACTTCCAACACTTGGTCAAAATTCACGGGAGTTCTGGAAAAAGGCGAACTCTCGGGTTTCAGTTGGATGTGTCGACACCATCACACAAGGTGTCGACACTTCCAACACTTGGTCAAAATCACTCTAGTTTCGGAAAAATATATACATTCGGGTATCGGTCTAATGTGTCGACACTATGACCCAAGGTGTCGACACTTACAACACTTAGTCAAAATTTACTTTGGGCTCCAGAAAAAGGTAAACTTTCGGGTGTTAGTTTAATGTGTCGACACTATGCTCCAATGTGTCGACACTTACCTCAAAAATCACAAATTAAATCATACCTATATCCTGAGGAAAATCATAGCAAAATCTCTCTCCTTTACAACGACATAAGTAAATTCGGGATCTCACAGTCCTTGTTCTCTTTGTACCCAGAAGAAGACCAAAACCAATGACCCACGTGCTTTAAGCTCCTGCACTTTGCGGAAATGAGAGATAGAGAGAGAGAGAGAGCTCACGTCTTTGGTCTTGGAGAGTGGAGGTCGGTTGATCTAGCCGACCCACCGAAGCTGAGAACTGCGATGCAAACGGCGCCATGTACCGTAACGATTTTCTCCCTATAGCTTGATGAACATAATAGGAACGCTTTGCGTATACACCGCAATATGCAAGTACGAGAGTCTTCCTTTGAAATTCTCTGGAAACAAAGCGGCCTGGGAAAATTACTTTGTGGCTTCGGATGCTGATCTTATTACGGAGCAGCATATATGGGCGTCGGTAGATCCGAATGCAAGGAACGAATGGTTTAACTGCAACAACGGGGACGTGTTCAAATGGAAGCATCTTTGGAAGGTGTTGGCCGAGCACTTTGAAATTGAGAAGTATGGTTTGAGGAGGGTGAGAGAGTTACCTTGGCAGAGATGATGAAGGACAAGGCTCCTGTGTGGGAGGAGATCGTGAGGGAGAATCAGTTGAAACACACGATGTTGGAGGAGGTTGGGGAATGGTGGTTTGCGGACTTGATGCTATCTGGGGGGATTATGTGGATGGTATGAATAAGAGCAAGGAGCCTCCACGACCTCCTGCTCCCACACCTTTCCTTCCTCCTAAGAGCAAGAAGAGACCGTTTGATGTTGACTTTCATGTTATTGCAACTTATAGAAAGACATGGCAGACCTGGAAAATTTGCTTCTGAAGGCTGCAGGAAGAACCAGTTCAGCAGGCAAAAACTGGAACTCAAGTTCCTTTGAAGAAGAGGTTGGACCCCGCTGAAAGAAATGATGATCTGGGAAGCCAGGAAGAAGGTAATGATGGTGGTGTTTCTGATCGTGAGGGTGACAGCAGTGATGAATCTGATGTTGGTGATGATCTTTACAAGAATGAAGATGACAGGAGAAAGCTTGCACATATGACTGAACTTGAAAGAGAGATGATCTTGTCAGATAGAGCATCCAAGAAAATTGATAAGAATTTATGGGAAAAAAATTAGATCAAAGCGGGAGAGTGGAAAGACCACCCAATCTAGGAAAGAGACTCAACCTATTGCACCATCTCGTATGCACTTGTCAGCCAGATCTGCTGACAGGTCAGCTGCCAAGGATGATGCGTTGAATGAGTTACGAGCAAAATAGTTGAAGCAGCAGGCTCCAGAGGCCCACCGCAAACTGAGAGATGCAGATAGAAGATGCAGCTTTGCATTCTCCAGAGCAGCAATAAGCAAAGGGAGAAAAATATATATGGAAGCTAGCAGCGACGGGAAGGAGGGTGAGAGTGTGGGAGTGAGAGACAACGAGCGAAGAAAGCCACAGGCAATTTTGTCATTTCAAGTGGATTAGAGGCACATGTGACGCACGTGGAAAAAAAACAGTCTCATTTGACGGTGAATTTAAACGGGGGGCGAGGATTGAATGATTTTGAAATATAGGGGTCTCAAATTGTTGGTTTGAAAAATAAGGATAGTAACTTGATTTTGCCCCAAAGATATGGGGCTAACTATGAGTTTACCCCATGATTTAAAGAGGCAAACTGGTCCAATCGATTGCACAACCCATCGGATTCGACTTGAATATCTCTGGTACTACTTCTGACTCCTTGAACATACAAGGAAGTGAAAAGTTTTGGACTTAGAATAACTCTGATTGCCTCATTGGAGATCCAGAAAGCTGGTGCACAACCCTTTGCCACAGGTGGCCTTGTTTACCTGTACCGGCGGTGGGCCAGTTAACCGGCACCGGTCACCGCTTCCCGTTTAGTAACGGGGCGATGCCGGTTGCCATTTTCACCAAAAAACGGTGTAAATGGCGGTGGCGGTGAAACCACACACCGTTGGGCGAATCACCGCCTAACAATTTTTTTGTTTGTTAATTGACACTACCACGTCGTTTCTTTTAGTTAGGGATATGGTTTTTTTCCCTTCAAGCAGACCCCCTCCCCTCCTTCATTTTGCATGCCCATGCCCAGCCCTTGCCTCCCCTCAGTGCCCTCACTAGTGGACACTTAAGCTACCCCTCGGCCTTGATCCCTCTCCTCCGGCCTCCTTTCGCAACTCTGTCTCTCTCACAAGTCACGGTAAGTCTCCCTCTCACTCTTTCTCTCGTTTGATTCTTATCTGTTTCTCCTCCTCCTACAGCTGCTTCCGGCCACCGTGCAACAAGACAGCTTATCTAAAGCTCTCTCTCTTTCGACTCTGTCTCTCCTTCACGGTAAGTATTCTCGAGTCTCTGCTTCTTTTTCTTTATCAAACCGATTAGATTTAATCTTTGAATGCTTAATTGAAGTTAATCTAGAGTTAAATTTCATACGAATTTTAGTTATGTTTTTAGAATTTTATTGTTGTGCTTAATTAATTCGGAGCAAAGAGCTTAAATTAAGGTGCTCAGTGTTTGGTGTTAGTGATTGTGCTTAATTTGGGGCAGGGGGCTTGAGCGAAGGTTAATTGATAATTTCTTTGTAGTGTTTGCATTTCAAAAATCCAAGACTAATTGTGCTTTGTTTTGACAGTTTATCAAAATAAATAATAAATTTGCAAGTTGCTGCCTGCTGGACTACTGTAAGCAACCGAGTGGTATGTCTATCTATCTCATTATCTCTGTACAATGTAGTTAGAAAAATTCATTGATTTAATATGCAAAATAAATTGCTTTAGGGTTTGGTATTTACATAATTGTGATTTGTGAAATTGTTGGAGGATGAGATTGAAATGGTTTGGATACTTGTGGAGATGTGGTTTGTGAAACTGTTGGAGGATGAAATTGAATTGGTTTGGATACTTGGATATATGTGATTTTTTGAAATTATTTGTTTGAATTGGTTTGTGAAATGATTTGTTTGAATTGAATTTGTGAAATTGATTTTCTAAAATTATTTTTCAAAAACATATTTTTATTTTAAGATTTTCAATCCCTTTATACTCTAAAGCATACATTGAAAAGGCCAACTTATACTAATGTGGAGGTGGTTGTAATTTAATATGAACACATCTAAAACTATTAGTTGGCCAACATTTTTATATTTTTGAAAAAACCAAAGTTTAATCATTGTTTTTCTCTAATTATTTTACACTTGCATTGTTTTTTTCTTTAATTTCATATGGATACTACACAATCACATGCACTTATTTCTGAGAGTGGAATTGGAAGTGAAACTAGCCACACTTCTAACCTGATAGGTAGTAGTGTAGGCATTGTACCTTCTCAATCTTGTCCATCCACTCCAACGGAGAGTATGGATACAACAACTGGTAGTGATTCTAGTGGGTTACCACCACTTCGTCCATTAAAAAAGAGGAAGAACTCACGAGAGTCTCCGTTTTGGCAACACTACACTAAGATCGTTGATGAAAATGACCCATGAATGTTAGAGCTACTTGTCACTATTGTAAGAAAGAATTTCATGTTCATCACAAAAAGAATGAGACATCAGGATTGCGGCAAAATTTAGAGTCATGTGTGTTTTACAATAGGACTTTAGCGGATCATGTAGATATTGGTCAAATGTTGTTGAAGCATGATGCATCAAAGACAAGTGGTGGTGATGTTGGGATGATGGGGTCACTCGTAAGTTTGATGAGAAGACAATTAGGGAATTGATTCAGAGAATGATCATTATAGATGAATTGTCATTTGTTACGGTTCAGAAGGTTGGGTTTAGGGCATTGATGCATTATTTGTAACCTAGGTTTAATATCCCTTCAAGGTATACGTTGATGAGAGATTGTCTGTCTTTGTATTTAAGGGAGAAGAGAAAGTTGAAGGAGGGGTTTAGAGTGAATAAGTATAAAGTGTGTCTCACCGCAGATACTTGGACGTCAATCCAAAGCTATAACTATATGTGTGTGACCGAGCACTTTATTGATTCTAGTTAGATATTGTATAAAAGGATCTTGTCATTTAAAAGGATCCAATATCATAAAGGGTCAAGTATTCTAAAGGAATTGGAAGATTGTTTGCTTGAATGACAAATCGATAGGGTACTCACTATTACGATTGATAATGCATCATCTAATTATGCGATGATTGACCAATTCAGAAGAAGACAAATATTTGAAAGTTTAGGTGGTTTGAGCTTGAAGGTTGTTTGTGGTCATGAGTTCTTACATTTTAGGAGTTGTGTCCATATTCTCAACTTGATTGTTATGGAGGGGTTAAAAGATATGACACATAAATAATTAAAGTCCGCAATATGATTAAATTTGTGAAGTCTTCACCCTAAAGGTTAGAAACTTTCAGGAAGGTTGTTGCGGGAAAAAATATTGCATATGACCAATTTTTGAGTCTGGATGTTTCAACCCGCTGGAACTCCACCTATTTTATGTTAAATGTGGCTGAAAAGTATCAGAAAGCATTTGACCATATGATGATATTGGATTGACATTTTGTTATTTATTTGCAAAAGGACGAGCATGAGAGGCAGAGATTGGGTCTACCTACATTTGAGGATGGGATCTCATTCGTAATGCTGTAAAAATTTTGAAGTTATTCTATGAGGTGACATTGGGGGTATCGGGATCGAATTTGGCTACCTCTAATGTATTATTTGAAGAGTTGGATAAGATTACTAGACATATTGCCAAATATAGATCTAGTCGGCAAAGGATGCTTGTGGATATAGCCACAAAAATGTAGGCGAAATATGATAAGTATTAGGGTGATTTAGAGAAGGTTAATATGCTTCTATTCATATCAGCATTGCTTGATCCTCGATACAAGTTGGGGGCGTTGGAGTTATGGTTCAAGAAACAATTGCGGGAGAAAATGGGGGAGATGACAAACAAAGTGACTAATGCAGTTGAGCGAATGTATACTGAGTATAGTAGTGCCACATCTACTAGTAGTGGTAGTGGTACTGCCAGTGCTCCTCCTCGTGTTGTTGTGGATCCCACTGGGCCTGTGGTTGATGATAAAGATGAAGATTACTTTTATGAATGGAGAGTTTCTCAAAAGATGTTGGAGTCCAAATCTGAGATTGAAAAGGTATATATCTGATGCAGTTGAGGAGGTGACTCCAACATTTGATATTCTGAATTGGTGGAAGGTGAACTCTACGAGGTTTCCAGTTCTTTCTCACATAGCCCGTGATGTATTGACAATTCTCATCACTACTGTGCCTTCTGAGTCGGTGTTTAGTACTGGAGGTCGGATCTTGGATCCTTTCCGGAGTTCGTTGACTCCAAAGATTGCAGAATGATTGATATGTGTTCAAGATTGGTTGAGAGGTAACCCTATCGTGGGGCTGGTTGAGGTCCCACTCGAAGTTTCTAATAACATAACTGAAGATGAAGAGACATACATGCTTGATTCAGGTAAATTTATTCTTTGGTTGTTACTTGAATCTTGATGCTCGATTTAGTCTAATCATTGTAACTTGATGCTCTTATTTCTTACTTATGTAGAGTTATCTGCTTTGACGACGGAGTTCGAGATGAAGTAGGACACATGTCATTGCACTTGCCCCAACTTTAGTCTTTTTTATACTATTGTGTTTGGACAATGTTATTTTGGTGTATCATGTATGTATAGTGTTGTATTTGAGTAATTTTATAATGTAGACTTGTAGTATGTATTTGTTGTAGTTTTGTAACTTGTACGTAGTTATTTGGAATTAGAAGATAATCAAATTACGTCTTAGTGTTTTAATTATGAGAATGATCAATTCTGGGTTACTTTTTATTGGCCATTCTCAAAAAATGGGGCATATAGAAAAAAAATTCATATGATAAGAATCTTCATGATTAAAATTAACTATTGTCATGGGGATCAATAATATACCCTACATTTCAATATTTAGATACAATTTCAGTCATATTCCTCTATTTATTTCATAATTTGTTTTAGATTTTTAGACACATTTGAATTTGTTTCAAAGTTATACACTCAAATTCAAATATTTCTAGTCTTTTGGTCTAAACTTAACGTTTGATTAGAAAAAAAAAAAACAAAAAGAGCAAATGAGCAAATTGAAATAAATGTTGTGTACAATTAATATGGAATTTGGAAGGTTAATGTTCATTGCAATTAAAACCGTAATAGGCCAAAACAACAAGTGGCTCAATCGGCAATTGCAAAGATGGATAAAATAGGCCAAAAAAGTGACCCATATCGTGGGAAAAAATGGCCCAAACGGTGGCCCAACATGCCCAAAAAGCAGGCCCAGCGGTAGGGGCGGCTCACCGCTACCGACTGCACCGCCACCGCTGGGCATCGGTATCCGGTACCATTGGTACCGGTACCTGTTGCAAAAATTTGGTAACCGTTTTGGGCGGTGGCAGTGGGGGCATAACCGCCACCGCTACTGCTCATGCACAACCCTAGCCACACGGAGCAAAGGAACGGACTCCGTCATTATTGAGGGAAGTAAAAAGACTTTTATCACGGTTAGTGCTAATTTGGTGACTTAGAAAAACAAAGAAAAATAAGAGCTTGAATTCCATGCATTAGTTTCTGGGACAATTTTAAGGACCCCCAGTAGGGTCCTACTAATTTAAAGCCAACCGGAGAGTTCCCATAAAAGAAACAAACACAACTTAAAGCCCACAGGTGACACTCCCTCTGTCATGCAGTTTCTTAGAATATCTGATGTGGATTGGCGTTAGGGGAGGAGGAAGGGAGAGAGAGAGAGAGTTCATGAGAGTCGGTCTAGGAAGGAAACGAGGAGTGGAGCGAGAACGGTATGAGCTCCATAACCGAATTGTCTTCATATAACCAAAGAGAAAGCGCTCTTCCTCTCCTTCTTACCAGCACCTTTATTTCACCAATCTCTTTCTATATCAATAGGGAACTCCTGCCAATCAGTCATCCAATTGTGACCGCTATTGCCACTATACTCTCAACAAAGCCTCTCCATCATAGATGAGGCAGAGTACCTTCGCTACCGCTATCTCCAAGCCGACCATAACAGAAGACACAAGCTCATGTTTTGAAACATAAACCTGAGAAAAATCAAGTTCGTGTTCGGGTCTCTAATCCGAAATCAAATCATTCAAAAGAACTTGACCCCGATGGTTTTAGCTTTTTCGGGGTTGATGTCGGGTTTTGAAACATGAATCCGGAAAAAATTAGGTTTGTGTTCGGGTCTCTAACTCAAAACTAAAGCATTCAAAGGAACTCGACTTTGACGATTTTAACTTTTTTCGGGGTCGAGGACGGGTTTTCAAACATGAACTTTAGAAAAATCAGGTCGCGTCTCTAACCCAAAACAAAATCATTCAAAAGAACCCGACCCCGACAGTTTTAGCTTTTTTCAAGGTTAGTGTCGGGTTTTGAAATATGAACCCGAGAAAAATCAGGTTCGTGTTTCGAGTCTCTAACTCGAAACTAAAGCATTTAAAGGAATCTGATCCCGACAATTTTAGCTTTTTTCGAGGTCAGATTTTGAAACATTAACCCGAGAAAAATCAGGTTCATGTTTGTGTCTCTAACCCCAAACCCAAGAATTTAAAGGAACTCAATCCCGACGGTTTTAGCTTTTTTCAAGGTCGAGGTCGGATTTTGAAATATAAACCCGAAAAAAATCAAGTTAGTATTCGGATTTTTAACCAGAAACCAAATCATTCAAAGGAAACCGACCCCTTTCTTACCCTCTTGAAAATTTTATTTTATTTATTTCAAATTAATGTTAAAAATTAAGTTTATTAATCATATAAATTTACGAAAAATATAACATATGTCAAAAATATTGAAAAATACTTTTAGAAAATATATTTGATGTAACAATCAAATTCCGAAAATTAGAATATTTTACTCAAACATAAAGCATTGAAAACTGCTTCAAAAAAAAGGTGTTTTACAACTAAACAAGAGACATGCATTGGCTTATGTACTAATTAATTGTCTATTCGTTTTCTTCAAATAAAAAATCCTGATAAACTAAAAAGTATATATATTTTCGTGCATGAATTAATCTGATCAAACTTGTTGGCCGATTTTTTGCTTTTTTGCGTCAATTGGAAATATGGGATTTTTTGGGTTTTTACAGTACTATAGCGTACTTCTCTTAGGCTGCGTTTGCACCAAATATTTCACAAAATATTTCACCAACTCTCAATAAAATATTACAATATAATTTCTCTTTCTTCCATAAAAAATATAAAAAAATTACAAAAAAATATAAAAAAATTACCTCTCTCTTCACTTTTTCACTAAATCCAATAACAACACTAAACTCAATACCAAAAATTTTACAACACAAACATAAAGAAGAGCTAATCTCTAGTAAAGGAGGAGATCAGGATCTTCTTCGTTTATGCTGACCCCTGGGACGGAAATACGGTCTTGTTTCTTGTTTGAGCCCCAATAATTTGGGCCCAAAAATTTAGATTTAATAATAAAAAATTCATCACATAATTTTTTTATTATTATAATATTTATTTAATATCTTCTCTCTCTTCACTTTTTCACTAATTCCCCTAATATATCTTTACTTTATAATATTTTCTAAACCTCAATACCCAAACTCAGGGCTACTGGTTAATCCCTTTTGCAGGCTAATTTCAATTACAATTACAATTTTACAGCTGAACGTACGATTGTATTTGGAAACTTGTGCAGAGAATTAGATTTTAAGTCGTTCTTTTACTTTGGGCTGCCATTAGGAAACGAAGGAAGAGTGACAAGTACTTTAAGGTCAGGCATAATTATGAATAGAGTACAATAAGGAATTATATTAGATATATCTTAGAAAAAATATATTTTTTACTTACAAATTATCACTTGTATTATAAACTAACACGTTTGAAATATTACACCCATAAACTATCTGTATAATATATTTACTTTCAGTCTATTTTTCTGTCAAGGGCATAATTGTCATTTTGTTTAAAAAAGAAGTAATTTTCTATTCTATTTGAGGGAAAAATAGATAAATAGTATAATGTAATGGGGGTAGAATTTGTCGGTCACTTGAGCAAATTGTAAAATGACAACAGGTGGGTTTTCGTGTCTTGGGCCCAACTCGACCGCCTTCTATACGGCAAGGCAATGCATCGAACTTGCTTCTTTGGCTCAAGCAAGTATGACACAATTTACCGTCTTTTATATACTTCCAAACGATGGCTTTGATTTCAAGATTCTAAACTGCGATTCTAATACTTATTGAGTCTTTCAAGTTCAGCAAGGACTCGGTCCAACGACTAATTGGATTAACGAGTATACACCACGGTGAGAAAGTCAACAGTTTCTACAACGTCTATGGTATTGAAGTCTGCGTAGGGCGTACTGCGTAGGGCGTACCGCGTACCGCGTACATCTGAATCTGTCAACTGTTTTTGCTGCAGGCATAGTTCTCCTACCAATTCAATTATATGACTATCTTTTTTTTTGCAACCAAGCAATTCGGGACAATATCCCCTCTAGCATCATTGGAACAAAATTTCCAGAGTCAAACGTCTAGTCCTCATCTGGGAGTTTCATGCATGAAATCGTGAACCCCCCAAATTCTAATCTTTGTCCAGGAGGTCTCATTTACACAAGGAGACTGCAGTGCCCGAGATCCCATAACTAGAGCTAATATAGCAGCCCCTGATTTCAGTTGGATGACACTGACATGCAAAGATATCGTAAAAATCTATAGAATTGGAGGGATCTACGAGGGAATACATTGATTAATATCTAGAATGTGTTTGAAGAGGTCAATTCAAACAACAGGTTTACTTAGAAAGGTAGGACTATTCCTCTTGTATTCAATTCAAAGACTGACTAGAAAGGGAGCAGAATCCTTAAGATGCTCCTATGCCTATATAAATAAAGGATGATTTCTCTTCTAAATAAAGCAGTTTGTCTAAAATGGACACACTTCATTGCTTCGCTTTCTTACCCTTAGTTTTGTTACTTGCACAGAAAGCAACTGCAGATGTTGAAAGAACCAACACATTTGGAACAGAAGTACACGTTGGTGGCGTTATAGGGGCGATAGTTGATAACAGCTCTCGCTTTGGTAAGGAACAGAAAGTGGCAATGGAAATGGCAATCGAGGATGTTTTTTACAGGACAAATCAAGTTCATGATTTGCACATGAAGTATTCTCATCGAAGGAAACCTTATCAGGCAGCTCTTGCAGGTATGTAGGTATATATGTTATAGCTCTTTTTCTCAACAAATGCATACAATATTAGCAATCCTAATTATCTAATGAAAGCACTTTCTACTGTCATGGTGCATATGTTAGTGTGTTTTCGGCCATAATTGGTTGCCAATATTTTCGGAGATGAACTGTACTCCAACAATATCTGCCTCCTTTCTTCACGATCATTTGGAAACCAGACACATATATGTAAGCACAAAATGTGATTTACTGCAAATTCTTTAAGCAGGGGAGGCTTAGTTACCAAGCTAGTTTAATGTGAAGAGGGCAGAACAGAACATGAGAATGAGCAATATATGTGTTTGTGTATATATACGAGGAAGAGTGACATATAATGAGTTACATGAGCATGACATGTAGTTGAAACATGAACACTCTCCTGCATATCCAACTTCTTTCTACAGACAATTTCATGAACTTCATTTTTGTCGTTTCGTATTGTAATGCATGGTAAATCTCAACAATTGAATCCTGTTGAAAGTTCAAACAACTATTTCTAGAAATTCATGTCTATCATCATTGTAAAACAAGAACTGTGATGCATAAGTTGTTAGTTCTCTAATAGCACTATGGTAATTTGCAGCTTGCGATCTTATCAATAAACTAGAGGTGCAAGCTATTCTGTCGCCACAGACGTGGGAAGAAGCTTCTCTAGTTGCAGAGATTGGTAACCAAGCCAAAATCCCAGTTCTTTCTATTGCCTACTCAACTCCACTGTGGGCAACAGAGCGATGGCCATTCCTGCTTCAAGCTTCGCCAGACCTGAACGCACAAATGAAAGCCATAGCAGCTATTGTTCAGTCTTGGGAATGGCATCAAGTTACTGTAATTTACGAGGACATTGACTCTTTGAGCAGTGGAGTCATACCTCATCTTGCTGATTCCCTCAGAGAAGTAGGATCAGAAATAAGCCACCTTGTGGCCCTCGCGCCATTTGCAGCTACTTCTTCATTGTCTAAAGAGCTTGAGAGGCTCAAAGATGAACAATGCAGAGTTTTTGTGGTTCACTTGTCGTTGTCATTGGCTGTGCACCTTTTTGAGCGGGCAAAAGAGATGAACATGATGGAGAAAGATTTTGTCTGGATCACAACAGACACCCTAACAAGCTTTGTCCATTCCCTTAATTACTCCACCATTTCTTCCATGCAAGGAATTTTAGGAGTCAAGAACTATTTCCCACAGAAAGATCCCCATTTTCGCGACTTCTATACCAGATTCCGTAAACGGTTTAGCCTGGAAAATCCAGAAGAAGACAACCATGAACCTGGAATTTATGCTGTGCAGGCCTATGATGCTGTATGGACAGTCTGTCTAGCAATGAGAGAAAGCAGTAAGGACGGCCCACAATTATTAGATAAACTTATGCTAAGTGAATTTAATGGCTTAAGTGGAAAGGTGAAGTTTATTGACCGGAAAGTAGCTCCTGCACATAGATTTCAGATCATCAATGTGATAGGAAAGATGTACAATGAACTTGGGTTCTGGTCAGATGGATCGGGTTTCTCAGTGACGATTGATGAAGGAGCTCCCTACTGCGCTTCTATGAGAAGCTTGGGTCAGGTGTTTTGGCCAGGTGGACCTTGGACCACTCCAAAAGGATGGATCCTTCCAACAAATGCCAAACCACTGACAATTGGCGTACCCGCCAAATCGTCTTTCCAACAGTATGTGAAGGTGGTGCATGACTCCTCAAAAAACGCTACTTCTTTTGAAGGATTCGCTATAGATCTGTTCCAAGCAACCGTTGCAAGGCTTCCATTTTACCTGCCGTACAATTTAACTCCCTTTGATGGAACATATGATGCATTAGTGGAGCAGGTTCATTTGAAGGTGAGAGGCTTTCTACTCTCTTATTAATTCAAGTCTTTTAATTATATTTTAAAGTCGATGGAATATTGCTCATTTCTCACAGTTTTATTAAGGTCTATATTTACATATTGTTAGTCATCTTCTTTGATCCCAATATATTCGATTACTGCATCTATATATGATCACAACAGAATAGGACTCACATCAAAGAATGTCCAAGCAATCACATCCAAAATGACTTAAATACGGTTCTTTTTATCGGTTGTGCTTGATTCTAATTTTAGAATATATATATACGATTATTATTTTTATTCTGTCTAAGAGCTAGGAAAAGAGTTCTCAGCAAGCATTTTTTGACACAGTTCTAGCCAGTGATAAACCATCGTTATTAATATAATGTTGTGATGATTTTCCTTTTCTTTTGAGTAGCTAATTGACTAACTATAGTCGAAATATTCGTTTCGTGGAAGCAGAAATTTGATGCAGCAGTTGGTGACGTAGCCATAGTGTCGAAGCGCTATCGGCATGCAGAATTCACACATCCCTACACAGAATCAGGATTGGTGATGATAGTTCCGTTTCGCCCACTAGGCAGTGATAGAGCGTGGCTATTCATGAAGCCCTTCACAAAAACCATGTGGGTTCTGATCGGAGCAATAACTGTGTACAACGGCTTTGTTGTGTGGTTGATAGAACGGAAGCACTGTCCTGAGCTTAAAGGTTCTGCTTTGAATCAAATGGGCGCTTCCCTTAGTCTATCCTTTACTACTCTCTTCTCCTTACAAGGTAACATGGAGATTTTTTCATTCTTATTATCAATCTGAAGAATTGTATATATAGCTAATAGTACTAAGTACTATTTGATCGAGCATAGGAACAAAACTACATAGCAACCAATCTGAAGAATTTGAACTATATATAGCTAATAGTACTTTATACTATTTGATCGAGCATAGGGGCAAAACTACATAGCAACCTATCACGGATGGCAATGGTGGTATGGCTGTTTGTGGCACTAGTCCTCACGCAAACTTACACTGCTAACCTCACCAGCATACTGACAGTGGAACGGCTTGAACCCACTGTAACCGACGTTGAGTCGCTGCGGAATGGCAATGCAGAGGTGGGATACTGTAGGGGCTCATTCGTTGCAGATTATTTGGTCGATGTCTTACGATTCCACCGCGACAACATCAAGAACTATAACTCCCCAGAAGACTATGCTCAGGCACTTAGAAGTCAGGAAATAGCAGCAGCCTTTCTTGAAGTTCCTTTCGCCAAACTATTTATTGCAAGATACTGCAAGGAGTTTACCATCGCGGGGCCCACTTACAAAGTTGGAGGATTCGGCTTTGTAAGTCTTCAACGAAACTTATTTTTCTTTTACGCACAATATGCAATGCGACTTAGTTTTGACTAGATCACTTGCAAACTGAACTAGAACAGTTATATCAGGATTCTAGGCTCGCAATGTTGAGTAAATTTACCCAACTTATAAACCAGATAACTGATCCCCATGGTAGAATTATCGATATTTCAAGCATCCTTCCTTCAAATCTCTTTCACTTAAATTTCCGGGAACATTTCCCATATGACACTTCAGCTTTTATGGGATACAATCTGTAAAAACGTTTCTGAGTGGAGATTTGAAGGCCAACATGGAGCAAGTTCAAATAAAGTTGCAGCTTTCTATATATATATATATGGACAAAAACATGTCGCTTTGACTAAGATCATTTTCATTGATCGTGCCTCAGGTATTTCCTAGGGGTTCTCCACTGCTTCCCGATGTAACTAAAGCACTGCTGAACGTCTCTGAGTGTGGTAAGTTGCGAGAGTTAGAGACCAACATGATTGCATCCGAGAAGTGTGTAGACAAGGAGGCGATTGGTGAAATTTTTAGTCTTAGCCCAAGTAGCTTCTGGGTTCTTTTCATATTTTCAGCTGGTACATCAACAATGGCTCTTGTGTTCTACGTGGTACTTTCTCAGAAATGGTTTGGACATAAAACCATCTGGAGACTCATGTTGGCCGTAATGAGACATTGGTCGCTTTACAAGAAGTCATTCTCTCGAAGAGTCAGTGGCAACGAAAGATCCCGCAATTCTTCAAACTCACCTAATTCGTGGAGTCAAGTTTAGCAATTTAAGACAATGGTCTGCAAGCTGGAAGAACTGCGAGAAATCTGAAGATTTTGAATGAGGTGAGCAGAAAGTATTTGTAAAAAGAGGAGATGAGTTAGAGGAATATCAACGAGTTGCTCCTCACTTCTGCAATACTTCATTTCAATCTCACATTTTCCAATTGCTTCTCTTATAAATTGGTATTTGATGTAAATATGTTTTGTTCGCTAATTGTTAATGGGATTCTTTCCGATAGAGATTGCTAACTTGATGTCACAGAACTTGTTGCATCTTCTTTTATTTCTCCAATATCTTCAAGAATTCTTCTTAGCCATATTGTCTGTGAAGTAGCCTTGGCAGCAGCTACATACTCTGCTTCTGCTGAAGATTGAGCCACAATCTTTTGTTTCTTTGAAATCTATAAAGTTATTCCTGAGCCAAGAGAAAATATAGTCACCCGTACTTTTCATGTCATCTAAACAATCTGCCCAATCACTGTCAGTGTAGCCAATCAAACATGATTTTTTTCCAACCTTATAGAGAATTCCACAATCAAGAGTTCTAGACAAGTATCTCAAAACTCTTTTTCCAGCACCAAAATGATTCTGACTTGGATCTTGCATGTATCAAGAGAGTAAACTTGCAGCAAACATGATGTCTGCTCTGGTAGCTGTAAGATACAGCAAACTACCAACCAAACTTCGATAAGTTGTGACATTTGTCTTCTTCGTGCCATCTTCTTTCTTCAGCTTTTCATATGTTGTCAAAGGAGTAGAAGCTGATCATTTGCATCCCATCATCTTGAACTTCTTCAAAATGCTCTCTACATATTTCTTTTGAGAAATGAAGATTTCTGAATCTGCTTGAGATACTTCAATCCCCAAAAAATAATGAAGTAGACCCAAATCTGTCATCTCATAAGTCTGCAACATATCTTGTCTAAACTCTTGAAGCATTTTCTCATCATTTCCAGTATAGATTAAATCATCAATGTAAACTGAAAGAATAAGAACATAGGATGCTTTCTTCAAGACATAGAGTGTACGCTCACTTTGGCTCCTATCAATCTCTTCATACCAAGCTCGAGGAGCTTCGTTCAGCCCATATAGAGCCTTGTTTAACTTATAAACTTTGTCGTCTCCCTCTTTCACCAAAAAACCTTGGGGTTGCTCAACATATATTTCTTCTTTTAAAACTCCATTAAGAAATGCTGATTTAACATCAAGCTGAAAAATTTTCCAACTCTTTTGGGCAGCAAGAGCAATAATAGTTCTTATAGTTTTAAGTCTTGAAACTAGAGCAAAGGTTTCGAAAAAATCGATACCTAGCATTTGTGTGAAGTCTCTTACAACCGGCCTTGCTTTGTGCTTTTGAATGGTTCCATCTTGATTCACTTTAGTCTTATAGATCCATTTGACTCCAATGACATCTCGTCCTCTTGGTCAATCAACAAGCTCCCAAGTTTGATTTTTTCGATCATAACTATCTCATCTTCCATCGCTTTCATCCAGACTTCTTGCTTTTCAGCTTCTTCAAAATTTTCTGGTTCAACTGCAGAGAAGTTGCAAGATTAATATATCTCACTTAACCTTTGTGTCCTTCTTGGAGGCATTTCTGGTGGTGAACTTACTGCACCAGAACTTGAACTTGATGGAGCCATTTGTGACTCTAGAAGAGCTTCATCACCTCGTCCAATGGCTGGAAAATTATTCTGCATTTCAATTAAACAAAGAGTTTCTTGCACTTTCTTTTTCTTTCCAATCCCATTAAGCTTTCTCATTGAAGAACTAAAAATCAACTTCTTAGTTTCAACATTTTAAAGTTTGTAGCCCTTCGTCATAGAGCTATACCCAACAAAAATGCATTTTTCACTTTTCTCATCAAATTTGCTTCTTTTTTCATGAGGAATATGTGCATAACAAATGCTGCCAAAAATTTTAAAATGCCTTACAGATGGTGTGACTCCACTCCATGCTTCAATTGGAGTCTTATTTTTCACCACCTTAGTTGGACCCCATGCAAACGTTGATATATATATATATATATAAATATATATATTGAATCCCAGATATTGATTGATGATGATATTACTAACAATCAGTGATTTATTGAGTTGGAAGAATTGAAGCTGCAATCATAGAGCATATAGACAATTCAAATCCTGCCAACTCTGTGTTCTTAATTGTTGATAACCTTTTGTTGAATCTTCGTTGATGAAATTGGAAGGAAAAGCACAACCAGAGAGGAGGGAATAAGGAAACATAGACATTAAGTGTTAGTGTTAATTTTCTAAATAGTTGGCAAAATCGGAGCCCGCTTTAGAGCTTAGAAGGCTGCACTCAGTCTGTAAAGCCTTTGTACGCACGTAACACACGACCAAGTTCACCAAAAGAAGAGAAAAATGCCCAAAAATTTTCATGAGTTACAACGATCAATTAATGATGCATCTAAAATTGTTCTACCAGTTTGGAATAAGTTCTTTTCACTTTCTTCTCTTTGATACTGCGTAAATTTTGGGTTCGAGTCTCACGGTCCATTCAGACTTTCCAAGGTGTCATGGAAGAAAATTTATCCCTCAGATGCCTGAGTCACTTCATCAAAATATCTCTCTTCTATTTGGTAAAAGTTGCTTTGTTCGTGAGCAGCATGTCGCCAAAGTCATCACAATCATAATCTTATAACAACTTTTGACCCTGATAGTGCTAACTGTCTTGAAGCGCCCCATTTCCTGATAGTGCTAGCTGTCTTGAAGCACCCATTTCATCAGAAAATTTCTGGACAACTTATCTGTAGTATTCCTCGAAATCTAATCTTTCCAGATAACTTTGCCTACCAACGTAAAATAATATTATAATCCAAAAACATATAACGTCATTATTATTGTGTTTTTACCACAATTCAGTTGGGTTGGCTAACCAAATAAACTATCTATCATGTGGAAAACTCACTTTCTGTCATGACTTATTTTCATATCAACTCTCTCATTATTTATAATACCAAATCAATTTAATTTTAGTCCTTAATTTTCAATATTTTAACTCTAAGACATTTCTTTACATTACTTAGTAAAAAAAATTTGTCATTTTCCCTTAAGAGTTGGCCCCCCTATAGATTCATTCCTGGTTCCGCCACTGGTTGGACATCTATTGAGAATGTAAACAACTATATGAACAGCTTCTGCCCAAAAACTCTTCGGTAATCCTTTCTCATTTAGCATCGATTATTTCTTTCCGCAACCCCGTTCTGTTGGGGACTATATCCAGCAATGAGCTACTTTCATATGCTTGAATGACCATCGATGTTGCTTTCCCATTATACATCATTCGCAAGGCTCCTGGCTTAGCTCTATCTTAGGCAATCCTAATCCTTTCACCATATTTTTCTGCTACAGTAGCTTCAGCCCATGAAAGTTGAGATGACAAAATCTTTTGTGCCATAGTTCTGCATCTTCTACAACTTCAGCTTTTAATGACACAGCTGACCCATAGTTAAACTCCATAGGAAAGCTTCTATCCTTTTGCATTTTAACACGTGCAATAGCAAGATTGTTGCATATTGTCATAGATAGTGCAAGCACCATTTTCAAAATGCAGTCGATAGCCATTTTCAATCATTTGGCCAACACTCAACAGATTTTGTTTGAGTTTTCGAACAAACAAAATATCATACATAAGTTTGGTCTCCTCCTTTGTTTCTACAACAAGACTTCCTTTTCCCTTTGCCTGCACAAGAGCATCATTTCTCAAACGAACCTTAGAAGTAATTACAGTCTTCATATCAAGAAATATGTTCTCATTTCCTGACATGTGACCGCTACAACCGCTATCAAGATGCCAAATGTTGTCCTTTTTTTGCATTGAAGAATGACAAGCAAAAAATAACTTTCCTTCTTCACATCCTTTTGTTCGGTAAAATTCGCTTGATTATTGGCCTTAAATCTGCACTCCTTTGAAGTAGCATGATTCGAGTTTTTACAAATATTGCAAAAAAAAAGTTTAGAATTATCTGAAGTCGTACCTTTTTCAGACTTGTCATCTTCCTTCTTGCTCGAATAATTCTTCTTCCATCTTTGATATCCACTCTTCTGCTCGTCTTTATAGTTGCCCTTCTTGGACTACTTTTGAGATTTAAAATTCAGTTTGGACTGAAAAGCACTCTCAACAGTTTGGTCAACCCGCCTTAATCTTCTTTGCTCGTGAGACTCCAAAGAGCCCATCAGTTGCTCAATATAATCATATTTTTTTGGTAAGCTTATCAAGATTTTTTCAACAATCTTCTAATATGAAATTTTTCTCCATAAGTTTTCATGTGATTCACAACCTCAATGACTTTAGAAAAGTAGTCATTTACGGACAAAGCCTCTTTCATTTTCAGATTCTCAAATTCTCTATCTGTGTAAGCATTGGAGCCTTACCACAATGACCTTGTGATCTCCTTGAAATTCCCTTTGCAAAATTTCCCAAGCTTGCATGTACGTGTTGGCTCGAATTATTCTGGGAAAAATAGTAGATGAAACTCAATTCTACAATTTGGATAGTGCTTTGGCATCTTTCATTTTATTTGCTTCAAGTTTCTCCTTTCCTACATCTGTAAGTTGACTTTCATCATCAGATTCATCAAAACCTTTGTCTACGATAGTCCACAGCCCTTCAGATAGCAGCTAAGTCTTCATTTTCACCTTCCAAAACTCATAGTTATCTCCATCAAAGATCGGAATGAGAGAGAGAGAGAGAGAGATACACTAGAACTCTAACTAGCAGGAGACGTCATCAACTTCAAGCCTTAAACGCAACAAAAGCCCAAATAAAATCTCTGGAACTCGCTCTAATACCAGATGAAGATTTGGAATGAGATGAGGAGAGAGTATTTGTAAAGAGGAGATGAGTTGCTATTGCAAAGCTAGATTTTATTATAATTGTTCTCTCTTACAGATTTGTTTTTATATCACTCATTTAAATGACCATCGGATAATTCTAAAGACCTTCTTGAAAACTGAAAAGACATTGCAAAACACAAAAGGTTCTAGAGTCTTTCTAGGAATTTGAAAAGACAAAATGTTTTAAAGAAAACAGAGTTCAAGAAAGTATATTAAAAATCCGACAAAATCCTCCCATTTACTCTTACAAAGGAAACCACCCATGTAGAAGGAGATAAGATCGTGGACTCAAGCACCATTGTGCGCAAATAAAAACCATCTTAGTGTCGATCGCATGCTCAAAAACTTGTTTTGAAGTAGTTGCTAGATGATAAGGAGGAGAGAGTACCATCACTTCAACAATACATGGTATAACATGAA
This sequence comes from Myrica gale, assembly GCA_963930655.1. Taxonomy (NCBI): domain Eukaryota; kingdom Viridiplantae; phylum Streptophyta; class Magnoliopsida; order Fagales; family Myricaceae; genus Myrica; species Myrica gale. The sequence continues at coordinate 7,835,690 of OZ005620.1, read as the reverse complement.
CTGTCTTTATAGAAATATTTTCCCTTACTGTATAGAAATCCTAACATTTTCTGGGACTTGACAATAGAAGTTTAATGCTAGTAACAAGAGTAGAAAAGATCCAAAGGTGATGGTTATACATATATTATTTTCAAGACAATCCACTACTTATATTACAAAGGGTTAAGATTATCTGAGGGTCATGTGCATCATAACGTGGTGCCACCTAGGCCAATTGGGCATAAAAGCTCAGTCTGATCCCTAGCGGCGGGCCTCAGAGCCTCCTACGATCCGGATTCAAGGACCCAAAGACACCAACAATCAAATCCAAGGATCCAATTACTGTCAAATGGGTCCGACTTTGGAGGATTTCCACGTTATCAAAAAAACACCGGCTAAGATCGCGAAACGACATTCAGCCAAAATCGGGGCACCACATCGGGCCGAAGTCGAGACACCGCATAACCACTACGCATCGCAGTTATGGTTGTTATTGGAGGAGAGATGGAAGCGATCCAGCTTTCCCAAAAGACAAAAGGAGCACCATCACATTTAGAGGCGTAGATCTGAGACCGTTGAAATCGATTCTGGGTTGCGTGGTCACCGGAGATCAAAAACCAATGAATAGATGTTGGGGCTCCTCTGGAACAAACACCCCAAACAAAAAAGGGAGAAGGAAACAAGCGGAATCGGGCCGTGGAAGGTTTGGTCATGGAAGAGGGGATGGATTGAAAGAACTCTCTCGCTGCCTTAGAAGGTTGGGGAGAGGGCAAGCAGAAACTAAGGGAGAGAGGATTCTAGAGAGAAGTTTTGGCTTCTCGCTAGAATACGGGGGAAAATTGCTTGTTTTATGTTGTACATGGAGAAGCATTGTTAAGTTCTACATAGGACTGGACTTGAGCGCTGCTATACAAAGGGCAGCTCAGTGGTTTGTTAAAACTTTCAAGATCATTTAACGGATACGTTCGTTTACACCAGATTTTTAGGATTTACATCCTACTTATATATTTACAATACAAATATAACAAAAAAAACATGTATTCCAATACAACATTTTATTACATTTTTTACAAATATCAATCTCTTTTAACAATTTTTACACGCATACCAATACAACTTTAACATCACCTAAATATTCACAATTAAGAATGAATTACTCGTACAAAACAGCTGATCACCTCCCGGTATCCTAATATCGATAATAATTAAGAATGACATTAATTACTTACACATTCTCCTAAGACTAATTCCCAACAAATTGACCATTGTAAACAACCTGGCCTCTCCGGGTGGGGATCCTAAGTACGTACTCTCAAAGATAATGATTAAACATAGAAATCGTTGGTTTAACCACATTAAGGTTTGTGCCTTAAATTAAGAACCAAAAACTACACTAATGTTCATTAATGTTCCACTGACGCGGTATAAATCGAAGTTCTTTATAATATGTCTTGCAGTTTTGTTTAATTACGACAGCTGGACACATTAATTAGACAAGCATCCAGCGGCTGAATATTCTAACTAGCTTTTCTTCTTTGAGCCGTTGGGCGACGTTTCATATTACCGTAGATCAAACACAAACCACATCGTTTCGACCATATGATCAGAATATCCAGCTCTTATCTAATGTTTATTAATTCGAAAGTCAAAGCCCTAAATTAGTCTACTTTCAGAAACCCCAATGCAGAAATATCATTAATAAAAGTCAACTGCAAACGGCAATTAGAAGGTTTTTTTGCTAAATAATACCGTGAGGTTATCATTGCATTGAATTCAGAGTACAAGATACAATAAATATCAAAAAACAAAATATTCAAGCGCGACTAAATTGCAAAAAAGGCTAGTAGGATCTAAAAGGATCGATAAACCACAAATGCTACATATTGATTGTAGAGAGCAGATGATAAGAAGGGATAAATGCAAAATCAGTCCATGTGCTATACACAAAAATCGTTTTAGTCCCTGTGATATGAAAATCATCGATTTAGTCCCTGTGATTCTATTTTCGTTTGTTATTGGTCCTCCATCAGAGACTGATTTTATCACTTTCTGAAATCACAGGGATTAAATTGATGTTTTTCATATCACAGGGACTAAATCAATTTTTGCGTATAGTACAAGGATCAATTTTGCATTTATCCCTGATAAGAAACTATAGTCGGTGGCTACCGCACATGGGTACTAGCTCTAACCAGAGAGGAATTCAAACATTCATGTTTTCAAACCCGGTCACTTTGGTTCCTTAATTCTTGATACGCCAGCGTGGGCTTGATTTGGAGTTCAGGAACTGCAAAACAATTGCGATACAAGTCCATTGACCTAATTGTACTACAGACAGCAGCTGGAAGTCGAGAATCTTTTCCAATATATTTACATTTTACAGGTAAAAATAAATAAATAAACAGAAGTCATAACAGTAGATTATTAGGATTTAGGCCCAAGGGAAAAGAAAAGCACAGAAAAAGTTACAAGAATAGACAACAAGAAAGAAACCGCCCCTCACCCCCTCTTATTCCCTTCGCTTCTCTCACCCTTGACATCTTCCTGCATCCCAATGCAACCCCACCCAACAAGAACACCATCTTTTGCCCCTTGAAAAATCAATTAAAAGTTAGAGGTGAAAAAAAAAACAAAAAGGAATTCTAATCCGAAAACGTAAAAAAAAATCAAACCAAACCCCAAGCCCAACACATGATCATCAGAAAAAACAAGATGTTTTAAAAGCTGCCTTATCTAAGCAATCCACGTGTCACTCCAACCACAAAGCTGGCTTTTCGTGGGGTCCACATAAGCCAACAAGTGGAAACATATCACGTGAAAACCCGGGTTAGCAGAATATGCACCCACGTCGCGGTGGGGCACCTCTCAGGTGAGCAGTTGCTCTTTGTCCGTACATCCCAATGAATCAGAATTTCGGAGATGGTGTGGTTGTGATATTGGCTGTGGCGGTGCGTTTTCATTGGCCTGGCTGCTCATTTTCTTAAGACTCTGTTGGTGATAGATTTGCCTTAACCTCTCTATTTCCCTCTTTAAGGCTTCTTGATGAGCTGCAAAAAAAGCATATGGTGCTTAGTTAGACATGTTAATACTTGATACAATTATACATTCCCTACCCAAAGTGTGAAACTCATATAATCCCTAGCCCTTCCCAATAAATACTGTACGTCCAAATGTATTATATTTCTGGTATACATACGTAGATTAATGCAACAAATTCCTGCACTCGAAAGTTGCAAAATAAGCTAAATATAGGAGACCTGGCACGAAGTTGTAGGCTGTACGTGTACAACCACAATAATATTACGTACGTACATGTAATTAAGGTCACTCTAAATTAATTTTTCGTCCGACCTAGGAAAAAAAAGGGGGGTTTTGTCACATAAGTTTGAAAATAAAACCTAAGATAAAATTTCGAGGAAATCTTTTAATTTGGATCTGTTGAACGTCAAAGAAATTAAAATTGGAACTTGTCTATCGTAATTCCTATCACACCCGGATCTTTAATTTCGTTCAAAAGCATCAAATTAGGAAGCAATTGTAATGAAGTTCTTACTATCTTTGAAAATCTTATCTTGAGCCAAAGCAGCGATCCTTTGCTTGAGAGCACTGTTGTCAATATTAAGTATCAACCTTTGGTGGTCCAAGAATGCAACCCTCGGTGACAATGCTGATACTTCGGTCTTCAATTTGCATTACAAATTAACACAAAATAAGAAGACAAAAAAAACATATCTAAAACATACGTCTTAGGATATAAATTCATTAATGACAGGTATAAATTATGCACCTGTAATGTGGTCACACTCCGTTCAAGCTCCGAAATATATTGCAGCTTCCTCACTCTTGATCTCTGCGCTGATTGCCGGTTTGCCAAAATTCTGCTTCAAAACCAAGGAATATAATCGGGTTTTCAGACTACCTCATCTAATATCAGGACGAAGGTTTTGAGATGCAAATGTTGTGCATATATATGGTAATTATTTACCAATGGTAGCCGGATATAGACCTAGCTAGGAAGATCCAAGGATACATTAATGACAAAGCTGAAGTTTAGGTTTTTTCTAGTACGAGAGTTACCAATATGGTTGCATACCTTTTCACCCTCTTAGGGTCGATGACGGAGTCTCCCGTGGCGGTGGCCGAGATCGGTGGCGCTTGTTGCTCAAGTTTGCATGAGCTTTCCACCTCTCCCGGTTCATTTTTGGGCTGCTGGTCTACTGCCATTATCGGCTTATTCTCGTCGTCAATGCTGTTGTGGTCGGACGGCGTTGACTCGTTGGACGACGACACTGTGGGTGGCAACGCGACCGAAACATCGTCTGAGAACATTGACATGAGCTGCTCATCGTCCAGCCGGTCGAAGCCGCTGGTCGCACGCATCACCGAGGGGGTAGAATTCCGGCATTCCTCGATGAATGCGGGCGTCTCGAGGAAGGTAACTGAGTCGCTCATAGACCGCCTGTGGGCGCCGCGCCGGGAAGAGGAGAAGTCGAGGAATTCATCCATCCAAGAGGGCTGTACTTGCTGGGCAGTGGCGGTGGCGACGTTTGTAGCCGCATTGTCGTTGGTGGTGGCGTTTGTGGGAAGGAACTTTGCCATAACAGGCATTCTTTGGTGAGAAGAAGAATGCCAATTTTGAGTCATGCTCGGTATCTTGGGCGGTAATTGTGCCATATGACACAAAAATAGACGTCTAAATACGTGTGCTATTTCAGATATTTAAGACCAACTAAAACAACAAAAATAGATCTCCAGAAACGAGTCTTGAACAAGAGAGAACGAAGGCCAACAATCTGATCTACTAAACAACAAAAGCAGATAGCGAAAAATGTATGCTGTAAGGGAAACAATCTGAGCAAGACGATAACAACAACAGATCACGAAAGATATGTGCTCTCTCTATAAGGGAGAGAATTTATAATTAAGAGCAACATGAACAATCTGACCCAGCAAAACAAACAACCGTAATCTTTATCCAAATCTTGGACTCCGAGAAACACTTGGGAGATATTGAAGGGGTGAGGGCCAATACATGGGCAACAGCATCCTCATTACAAATCACAGCATTTCATTGCTCTTTCTTCCCCCTCAATCTCTCTCTCGGATTTTGGAGACCTCCCTTTTTTTAAGGCCTACAGGTTTTGGAGGGGAGAGGGGGGTCACATGGGAGGGATTAGAGACAGCTAGCAACAGCTGGGAGAGGCAAGGAGGGGGTGAAAGTAAGAGAGAGAGAGGTGGGGGGACTCAACGGTTTTACTGGGAAGTCGTCAGTGAAGTTTAATAAATGGCGGAATCAGCCACCACGTGCCGATGTGACCCTCTCCAGGCTCTCCTTGGCATCGATCCATAACATTGGCAGTTGCACTATATTAATCTTATTATTAGCGCGTCCAGTACTGTTCATATGTACCTACATACATAAGACTTCCCTCCATGCATATCTCACATTCATGTCTCTCTGTATAAGCGTTTGATAGAGATGATATAGTCCCCACTTACTCTTTCAGCAAATATTGGCGTCAATTATATCTGATTGCTTTTAGCTATAATCAAGATTTAGATTATAGGGTGTGGCAAACAGATTGGATGAAGGTGCTCTTCATATATATATATATATATAAGACACTACTTAATTTGGGTATCATGCGATTTCATTGATACAAAACCAATTTCAATAGATTTATTGGAAGATCGACTTATTGGTGTGTATCCAATAAGAATTGAATCTACAAAATTTGCTAATTATGAATTGGGCGCTTTATGAATGCTCAGCGATCGAGAATCTCGTACTAGAATGAACCATCACCAACTTCTCCCACCTCATAGTTTTCATTTTCTACTAGGAAAGGAACAATTGATTGGTAAGATCAGGCATAATATTATTGTCCATGGATTCAAATATGTGCAAGTATAGTGTTGTTGTGCAAACACTTACATGGGAGGAAATCTTACTGGGAAATATAATTTATATTTTGGATAGTGGGATTGAGTGGGGAAGATGTAGTAGAATTTAGGGAGGAGGGATGAGCTGTGAAAGAAAGGGGGGTGTGTAGGAATCATGTTCTCCTCCCTCCCATGTGAACTGTTTTCTAAGAGCCCACCTTTGTTTTCTTTGTCCCCAAATCAGACTCACATGGGAGGCCTTGTGATGACCCTTTTTACACCTCTCTCTCTCTCTCACCTATGCGAGGCAAGTTCCTTGTTTCCCATCATCTCATGTTGGAGTTTATTAATGAAAGGACTTAGAGGACACTAATAATGATTAATTGAAAAGGTAGACTGCATGTTCTGTACCCCTCTTCTTTAATCTATGATCGGTTGTCTGTATTATTTCTTTTTATGTTGTTCGGCACGATTTTCCAGATGGGAACAGAGTGAATCAAATAAAGCATATAATCACGACGGATATGTATCAAAAAAAGGTTATTAGAAAGAAAGAAAGAAAGAAAAATTATCAAAAAAGGTTAAATAAATTGTTTGGTCAATGCCTAATAAAGTCATAACTTTGGACAGTGATGATGCAGCTCGTGCCATGTTCCTCCTCTCTCTAGCTAGCACATTGGATTGGGATAATTATTTTTTTTTTCCATCCCATCTTACAAAATTATTCACGTAACAAAAAAAAGAATTATTCATGCATACTAATAACCAATATTCTGATTATTATAATATGATTCTCGCGAATAAAGGCTAACTTAATGGTGTACATGTGCATACCATTAATAGCTAGCTCTTAGCCTCTTACTCAGAAGTGAATTTGCCTAATGAATTCCTAATATTTAATTATAAAACAGTGATAATCTGTATGCCGTCTCTAATTTAGTTTAATTTAGGGATCCAAAGAAACCTCTGGGAGTACCGTACAAGAAAGGGGAGAGGGAGAGGGAGAGGGCTACTGTTGTGAATTGAACAGAAAAAGAAGCATTATTGCACGTGGGAGTACCGGAAAAGAAGAAGCGGAGAGACATTAACAAAGAAGGGAACGTTGCGGGGTGACCACATTGCACGGTTCCATCCACTTGTATATACGAAGTAGATAGCTGTCTTTTTTTTTCTATATATTTTTCTGTGTTCGACAAAGGAATAGATAGAGCTTTGTGCTCGTGATTGTATGGTATCTGCCAGTGCCTTCAGTGGCCATGTTCTTGGTCAGGCTCTGATGGGTCAGTAACCCAAAAACTGCAAATTAGGCACGGATTTGTTCAGTCTTGTTCTTTCTCCATTAAACTTCTTTTGTTATTAAAAATAGAAAAATAAAGATTTTCTATAAAATTAAGTAGGTAATGGATAAGCTCCACTTCAACCTAATTAACAGCCAATGAAAATTGTCTTGGAAGGAAAAAGGAAACACTCGAACCTGAGTCTCATTCCGTAGAAAAAGGCCGTCTTGGTTCTAAAACTTCAGTCCTAGCAAATTCTAACGAGGATTCTGATGTTGCCAACACATTAATGAATTTTATCAATGGTCCAAATTGAAGTAAACATATATTAATGTCTCAATTATTATTATTATTATTATTTTCTTTTTTTAGTTGCATCGTTAATGCATTGATTAATTTTATGATCATTGATGAAATTCATTAATATGTTAGTAACATCAAACACTCTGACAACCTATTGGGACTGAAATTTTAGAATTGAAACCTTCCCCTCAAATCCTATTTATTGAGGGCAGAGAAAAGGGAAAAAAAAGGGAGAAAAAAAACCTAAGAGGTTTTGATGGACTTTGATTGGTTTATTTTATTGTAGTCAAGTTTTAGCTTTTACGATTATTAACTGCCCATAAATGTACGTAGTTTGTCAATATTTCGTTCTCCCATTTTTTTTATTCGGCATGAAATTTATATTTCTAAAAAATTTTATTCTAAGTAGATGGATATTAACGGGCATGTTTGAGACCCCAAATATTTGGGGTCTCAACAAATCGAACAAACCAAATAAACTCCAAAATTTTTAACTTTTACACCTACACACTTCACCTTTCACAAACCCCAATAAATCTCAATAAAGTAAAGATTCCCAAAATTTCGGGAATATTCCCCAATTTTTTGGCAAACAAACATCCCCGTATTTTGCGGAATTAAAATCAGGATGTTCTCTAATTTGCTACATTGAATGAAGTGGAATCCATATTGCTCAATAATCAGTGCCGACAAAATTGAATAGTGTAGAGCCTACAAGTTGTATTTCTCTCTCTAATTAGACCATCAAATACAAGTAAAAAATTATAGAGGATTCTGATCCTCAAAACTAGTTTTCGACGAACTCTATTCACATGAACTTCAAAGCAACTGAATTTTACTTGAAGGTGTGGGTGTACATATATATACATGTACAAGAAAATAGTACAAACATATACTCAACTCATTTAGAGGTCGTTCTAAGAGGAGATGAGAAGCTCCGACTTTTGAAGTTTCTAGGATTAAGGCAATCTAAGAGGGGGTGAATTGAGTTTCCAAACTTTTTGATCTTTAATATTCTTATCTTTAGCTCTTTCATAAAAATATTTGTCTTTAAATATTGATTGTGAACAAAAGCCAACAACTCCTCTCTCCCTCTCTCCATCTCCTTATCTCCCCTCCCCTTCCCCTCTCCCTTCTCCCCTTTCCTTTTTCTTCATCCTTGCTTTTGTTTTCTCGGTCTTTCATTTACAAGAACAAAGAAGACAAATTTGTCACTTTTGCTCCACCATCTCCATGTGTAGTTCCATCCACAGATAGGGCTGGGTAATATTGTCGGTTCGGGAATTGCATTCGGCCACCATGTCATGTCGGGAATCGGAGCTGGAGCTGGTTGGCAGTATTTCCTACCAGGTGGAATCGGATGTTAAACCGATAATTCCACCGAGACGTGAGGACCGATAATTCCGCCAAGACTTGCGGAATTATGGTTCCGCAAATATTTTAAAAAATCTGGGTATGAAATTTTCAATCATCTCTATTCTCTCATCTTTGTGCTATGAGCTATCTCTCATCAGTCTCTCCATCTCTCTCTCTTTCAAGATCTCAGCTATGCTATTGCATCCCTCTACGTCGCCGCTCTAAGTGCTCGTCTCAGATGTGCTATTTTATCTCTATGCCCTGCTCACACTGCTCTCAGTCTCAGATTTGAGATCTTGCCCGCAGCCACGCTTCTTTCAGCCAATCTCTCTCTCTAGTCTCATATTTGTGCTATTGTTTATTTTGTTTTTCTTTATTTTTAAATATGTGAATTGTGTTAAGAGACTTGAAATTAGGGTTTGTTATGTGATTATCATTAAAACTTGTGATTTGTTTTGGACTAATATTTGGAATTATTAATCTGATTGAAATTTCGAATTTGGATGAGTGGATTTATTGTGGTTTAGAATTTGAATTTGCATTATTAGATCTGTTTTGGTTGTGTACTGGAGATTGGATGATTGGATTTGTTTTTTTTTCGAATTTGGATGATTGGATCTGTTTTGATTTCAAATTCCAAATTGATATCTCATTATCAGAATTCAACCGTGTCCGACATTCTCGTACCGGGATTTTTGGAATTTTGATAAGTCCCGGACTGAAATCGGAACCCAATATGAGCTTCTGCCTCTTGCCGGTACCGGAAGCGAATTCTCAATTTACATCTCCGGTTCTACTTATTCCCACCCCTATCCATGGATTCTCTCATGTTCGCTGGGTTTTAGTCTCGGCGAAGTTTGGTTTGATTTCTTTAAGAATTCTTTAACGGAGAACGACAGTGCAGTATATAGGGGGGCTTTTCTGAGCGGCGAACGACAGTGAAGTATATGGGTAAACGACGCAGTCACAGGAGGACATATTTCTGACCTTTGAAACAGACCAGAATATGTTGTTGGGCTTTGACAAACTTTAAAGCCCCAGGTTTATATACAGATTGGGTCATAACATCCATGGGCCAATTAACTAAAGTATGAAAAATAAAATGAAAAAATTACACTATAAAGTATTTTACTGTTTGGCTTAATTAAAATTGGTATTAACTTTTAACAAATCAATCATTGAGGTACTTTGAACAAGACAGTCCCTGTGGTTTATTTTTTATACATAAATCTTTTTACCCACAAAAAATTAGTCAACTAATGAAAGACCGACATGAATTAGAGGTCAAGATATCCATTTTTGGAGATCAAATAGCTTATCATAGACCCTACCCTCGTTAGTGGAATATTTTTTTATTAACAATAGGACATATATGTCTAAAAAACGAACTACATAGACCGTTCTATTCAAAGTTACACCCTAAGGACTAATCTGTTAAAAGTCAATATCACATAGACAATATTAGTAATTAAGCCTTACTATTTACACTCTAAATCACCAAACTTGACACATTGCACCTCAAACATCTGCTTACACTTTACACAACATAGTATACTCAACAGTAAAAATTTCTAAAAATAGAGTACAAAATTTAAGCATATTAATCATTTGAAATACATAGTATCAGATTTGATAGTTGAGAGTTCAAATTATGATAATTACAGTTTTTCCAATGAAACTTTGTTAGTCCAATTAAGAATTGGTTTTAATTTGTCTAATAATAATAATAATAATCAAAACTTCAGTTTAATGAATTTGATCATCTAACCTCTCGATCAATGATTTGAGGAAGAATTTTAACTCATTATTTATATCCAAAATAGTCAATTATGTTCTAAATCTAGCTCTCATAATTAATACTATGATTAAAATTCAGACTCCTAATTCTAAAAGCAACATCTCGCCATTAGTAAACATAGATGATGTCAATATATGAGTGGTATAGATCGGTTTGCACAATCAGGCGAATACAATAATATACCCAGAGGACAAAACCATAAAACTGACAGCGATTCCTATGTGCACTCTCTATAGTGTTTTTTATTATATTATTATGTACATGGGATGGACATGTATGTTTGGTAATTGCCTTTTAGTGTAGTGGATTAGGCTGGAATCCGGTCTCATCGTTCCCATTCAGAATATGTATGCCTTTCTCATCATCTGTCCCTTCACATTCAAAATGGGAGCGTAGTCCAATCCAACACTGGTAGTAATCATGATCCATCAGGGGGGATTCAAGGGCCCATGGGCATACGCGGGGGATTAAACACGACTCAAACATAAAAGCCATGGTACCAGTAATTTTGGAAGGCCCTGCCTCGTTTCCACGTGCAATGGTTGCCTGTGCATCAATAGGAGGGATGTAGTTAGACTTAGACCAGGACCATTCATTCGCAAAACCCAACAACCACGACTATTCATTCACCATTAAAGCAGTGGCTTAACCTTTGATCCAACCTATTCTGGGTTTGATTCTAAGAGTTATACCTCATATGTCTGGGTATCAGGACCATGGGGGGTCATGCAGCTATGAAGACTCGCACCACCTGGGAGAAACCCGTCAGCTTTTGCCTGACAACAAAATTATGTTATGCAACAGTTTATCATCAGCCATATCCAGAAGCAAAGCTGCATCGATGTTTCCACTTTCTTAAACACGAGACATATTATTGTACCTACTTACAGCTGACAAAGATATACCATCACCCATGGAAATGGCAAATGGGTTGATTCTCCCATCTGTTAGTCTTGCAGATCTAAAACCCTAAAACCATCAGGTTTTACAAGATCTGTACGGATATAACTGGATGGCGGATGCTATGCATTTAAAACTACATTAAAATGGTCTATTCATTATAAACTTCAAAAGCATTAGGAAAAGAAGCTTGGCATTTACGGTTTTTCTTTCCTTTTTTATTTCCCCCCATGCCAAAAGTTCAATTACAAAACATTGTGCATTCCACACCACACCCAAAAAAAATATAAACTATGATCAGATGAGTAGTTAAAATTCAAACTTTGTACCTCATATCCACCATGAATGAGGCCCATGAATTCACTCATACAATTGCGATGGTAATATGGAGGCCGGAATGTATGCTCGGCAACTAACCATCGGGGAGGGAAAATCACAAAATCTAGAAGTGCCACACCAGGTTTTTCCGTTGGTGCTGTCAATACTGCATCATAGTCACAAAATACCATTTCAGATTGTTGAACACAAGTTATTATCAAATAGATACAAGTGACTACAACCCCCCCCCCCCCCAAAAAAAAAAAGTGAGGTGGGAAATTAAGCATACCTGTATTTATTGATGGATCACTATGATCCACTAAAACAGTATTGTAAGGGCAGAACTTGCTTAGATCATACTGGAAGAAAATAAGAATTTATTTCAATCAGGTTCAGAAGGATTATCATAATCATACTTTAGAAGTAACTTTTCACTTCCAATGTCTTGATAACTAAATAAAGTAAAAGGTGTCTTTCTTTTTGTTTCCAAGGCGCACAGAGGATTAATTCTTCAGACGTACACCTACCCACCTTATAGGGAACATAGTTACCATGCCACGCAACTACATTGAATGGAGAGAAATCCTGTCTTGCAGTGAACAGTTCCCCACCAAATTTCTGTACAATACTATAGCCTGGATGGGAACTCGTTTCAAACCAGGCCACAGGAACAAGAAAATCCCTTCGAGCAGCAAGACCATTAGCACCTACATGTAGTCAAAGCAACATTCTCACTCTGTTGGTAATACATCCACGCAAAGAAAGTGCTCAACACAAAGTAACACAGACCACAGTTAAACAAGACATTACATACCTATGGGTCCAAGATCAGGAAGTTGAAAGTGGGTACCAAAAATCTCAGCAACATAACCACGTGATGGGCCATCAGGTAGGGTAACAGTAAAACGAAACCCTTGAGGTAAAATGGCAATTTCACCGGGGGAAACTTGCAGTCTACCACATTCAGTAATGACCCATAGCCCTACACAACCAATATAGTGTATTCAATCCTCAGAAAGGTACACAGATGCCAATGTTGTTCATGTCAAAAATTGCACATTCAAAGGTGAATACACTCATCCACGTCCAAAAATCAATAACTTTCCATACATATCCTGAACTAAAGAAATTTGTGTTTCACAGGACATCTTCAAATTCTACTGCTTCCAGTTCTTCAAGGAAAGATAGCTTTCTAACAGGGGAACAGGGAAAAGATATATAAACAAACAACTGATTCCATAGTAAGAAACCAAACAAACAGTCCCTTTTAGAGATAAAAGACACTAAGAAGCAACAAATAAAAAGATAGTGACAGTCACTTACTTCCTTCTTGTGGGACTATCAAGAAGTCACCATCAGCATTGCAAAAGGCACAGTTAACCATTGATTTGTTTGCTGTATACCTACACATTGAACTTCTCTGTTATCAAGAGCCACATATAAGTCTCAACAATGGTTGCATCAAATCTGGTCTCAACAGAAAGAAAGATGAATCCAGTAATCTATGTTGAAAGTTGAAGTCCCACATTGCTTGGCAATGTGGGCAAGTTTGTTCTTTTGGGTTATAAATAACCCCTAATGTAAGATTTTAAATATAAGTGAGTTAACACAAAATTAATCCAATTGGGTATTCCCATAATGGATTTCTCACTTATCAAAGTTAAAATTTTTATTTCTAACATGGTATCAGAGCAAGGTTTTCAGCTTTAGTCCGATTACCTCCTGGCGACCATCTAGCTTAGTACAGGCAACCATCCGGCTCAGTACCGGCAATTTTTCCGGCTTAGTACCGACAATCTCCCGGCTCAGTATCGGGGCAACCATCCAGCTCAGTACCGGCAATCTCCCGGCTCAGTACCGGCAATTTTTGTTATTATTATTTTTTTTCCTGTAATTATTTTTGTAACTCCAAACTCAAGGTTTGTCGGTTTGTCCACCTTGAGTTTGCGGGGGAGTGTTGAAAGTTGAAGTCCCACATTACTTGGCAATGTGGGCAAGTTTGTTCTTTTGGGTTATAAATAACCCCTTATGTAAGATTTTAAATATAAGTGAGTTAACACAATTAATCTAATTGGGTATTCCCCTAATGGATGTCTCACTTATCAAGTATAATTTTTTTTTTATTTCTAACAATCTATTCCAACATACTTAAGAATCTTCTCAACCATGAAAATGATGGTGGGTCAAAATTCTATCAATGATGCAGAAGAACTACTGTAATTATTTCTATCATCACAACAAGATGCTATTATGATAAAGCATTTACAGTGCTCAAATTCAAGTAGTGAACCAGTAATCAACTTACATATAAAAAAGAAAAAGCTTTTGATCACGTTCGCGTCACTTGAGAAGATCATTGTAAAATAATTAGTGGCACTTGTTCTCCAGTTTCTCATTTGTTTAGCATTAAAATGTGTACAAAAAGAAATTCAATATTTAGTTTCAAAACTCTGACTACACTATAACTCAATGCTCTTTGCTATCTGTGGATGATCGAAAACCAATGCACAATTTTCACTAAAAAGGAAAAACTTGTTACTCCAATGATTTCTATTAGTGTTTTAATGTATTTTTAAATAAAGGGGAAGCACCTATTCTACCCCATAGGTGTTATTTTCAATTTCAAAACTCTAATAGGTTGACTAATGCCGCTGTCCGACTAGATTTCTCCCAATACTCATCTCATATGGCAGGAAAATAAAAGGTAATTAATTGCAGAGAATATATGGGGAAAAAAAACCAAAATTTTGTGTCAGCGAGATGGATTGCAACTGATAGACTAACTATAGGATAGCAATTACATGTGGATAGCGAATCCATGCCGTAAGAATGAGCTGCCAGCCCCACATACGGTGTATAACCCATCAATAAAATCCGTTGGTGAATTGGGGATATCTGCAGGCCTCCATCGTAATTGGGTTGGCGTGGTAGAACTGTTGGACTGGTCAAACTCGCTAACGAGCTTCCCATGACCTGGGGAGCGAGGTTTAAATGGTTCGTGTGTAACTGATGGTTTGATCCGATATAGCCAACTGACCAAACGAACAAAAAAAAACAGAGATGAAAAAACATATGTAACTACTATCAAATAGATAATCCACACTTCAATATTTGAAAAAACCTCAAAAGCACAAGGAAAGTGGTAATTATGGACCTGCGCAAGTTGAGCTCGCGAGGGGAGGTGAAGGATGTGCCGGAGATCTGCTCGGCGTAGAGGCCATAGGGGCATATGAGTGGGCTGTTCTGGCACGGCGGCAGAGCTCCCGGGATCGCCTCCGACGCGAAGTGGTTCCCGAAGCCTGATTGGTACGACAGATCCGGAGGAAAATCTGCCCCGTCTGCTTTGCTGAAAGGTTTGCTTCCCTGAGGAACGCGGGTGTTGCTGACCGGCTCGCTTTCCATGTTTGTCCTGGACAATGCAGAGCAAAGCCAGGAGATTGTATTTATAAAAATACTAGTCAGAGAAGGGAAGGGGGTGACGATTATGACGTGGCAAGATTATCCATTACTGGATCCGGCATTATCTTAAATGAGAGCCAATTGAATAGGACTTAACATGTATGTATGTATATATATACACTGAATAAGTTTGAAAGTATGAAGACGTCCTTATACTTTGTAGCAATACCGTACAAGGTTTAATACCCAAAAAAGAAAACAGACCGTAATAGGTTAATATGCTTGAACCTAATATGACACATTTTGTTTAGAATCTAATGCCTTCGTATTAATATGAGACGCGGGAAAAAGTAATGTTCCACTTCTGGACCCATATCCTATCCCATGCGGACCCGCGACACTATTGCTGCTTTTAACTTGCGGTGCCGCTAGTGTGCCGCTCGCTCTTCACGTGGATGTCTATTATTCGAATGAAATTTAAACGACACCTTGATCTTACCGTGTCAAATATTTTTATTGACTGAGAAAGCTAATGACATTAATTAAAGGGTTTGAAGAATTTTCTCATCTCTGAATATTATAATTTTTTTTAAAAAAATGATCCTTGGGTTTTTAATATCATCAATAACAATCCTTAGATTTTTTTTCATTTTTTCAAAAAAAGTCTTTCAATTAGTTTTAAATTCAGTCACCTAACTGTGCAACAAACTATAACCAATCAGATTCTGATACGTGTACACTTCTTCAATAAGGTTTTGATATGTGGTTGTTGTTCTGAATCTGATATATAGAACTTGTAAAGTATACTTGAACCTACGAAAGGAGCCGAAAGGACCGTATTGATAAAATTTAAAAACTTAGTGATAGTTGATAATTAAACTGATAACTTGGGATTATTTAAGAAGAGTGTAAAACTCAAGAATTAAAAAAAGCCTTTGACCCTTAATTAAAAATCGATATAGAAGAGACGGTCCAACAAACATGCTATATAATAGCCATTACACTACAGCTATAAAAAAAACAAAATGGAATCACCATGAGTATATTATCTTTCTTTTTCTTTTGTGTATTTAAACTCAAATTAATTGGATGTATTTATATTGCAACCTATTGCTTACACATGGCTAACGATTTAAAAGATAGTTTCGGAGAATGCAATCACTAGTTAATTGTTGGGGAAAATTACAAATTACTCACTAAGTTTTAGTGTCTTTTTCAAAAAAAATTACAGAGTTTTAAAAAAATAAAACTAGCTTATTGAGTGTGTCATTTTGGTATGAAATCTCATTAGACCCAAAGTCGTTATACACATTTAAAAGAAAATTCTTCTCGTCCAATTGCAACGTCACATGTATCATTAAAATAAATAAACAAAAGTTAAATTTTAAATCTTTTTTTAAAATGAGAAGGTTCGGGGTGGAACTCCCCACCCTGAACCCATTCACGGTTGAGGGGGGAGGAATCCCACCTCCACCCGAGCAACTACTGTGGGGTGCGGGATGCCCCCACCACCCAGGCGTTGGCTTTGAGTTTGTGGGGAGGTCCGAGCAATGACTGTAGGGGGACCTGCCCCTCCACCGTGAATAGGTTGGGGTGGGGAATCCCACCTCGAACCTTTTCAGTTTTTTAAAAAAGATTTAAATATTTTAAAACTTTAAATTTTAATTTAGTATTAAATTATACATTTTAATTTGGGAAATTCACTTTTTAGTCCCTAAGTTTTGAGCATTTTTTCATTTTAGTCCTTCACTTTCAACTTTCAAATTTTTAGCCCTTCAGTTTTCTTTGTTTGACGAAATGATCATTCTGTCAGTCTACCATCCATATGCTTAACGGAGCTCTCTGACACGTCAGCAAATTTGCACCGGTTGACCGCTTTATGTACGTTAAGCAGATGAACGGCAGAATGACGGAATGGTTATTTCGTCAAAAAAAGAAAACTCAAGAACTAAAAGTTTGAAAGTTGAAAGTGAAGGACTAAAATGAAAAAGTGTCCAAAACCTAAGGTCTAAAATGTAAATTTCCCTTTTAATTTATTTAAGATTTATTTTTTATTTTATTTTAAAAAAATACTTTTATTTTTATTTATTTAAATGACTAGTGTCATGTTGACATGTTGTGATTAGACGGGATGAATTTTTCGTTAAATATGAATAACAAAGTTGGATCTAGTGAAATTTCGTATAAAAAAATGGCATTTTAGTTCTTAAGTTTTGGGCACTTTTTTATTTTAGTCTTTCACTTTCAACTTTCAAATTTTTAATCCTTGAGTTTTCTTTTTTTTTACGAAATGGTCCTTCCGTCAGTCTGTCGTCCATATGTTTAACGGCACATGAAGCGGTCGACCGCTAGACCGATACAAATTTGCTGACGTGTCAGAGAGCTCCGTTAAGCATATGGACGACAGACTGACGGAATGACCATTTCGTCAAACAAAGAAAACTCAAGGACTAAAAATTTGAAAGTGAGGAACAAAAATGAAAAAGTGCCCAAAATCTAGGGACTAAAAAGTGAATTTTTTAAAAAAAAATAGTTGACTTTTTTATTTTATTTTAAACCCAATAATTTTTTAAAAAAAATAAGGACTAAAACGATCATCTTGGTCGGGCCCTATCCTAAACCCCAATCACTTATCATGAAACTTACCCACACATTTGTGGCACGCTTTCCTATGGGCGTGGTCGGGCAGCGCAAAATTTGTTTTTAATGCCCATGTTTCGAATCTTTGGATGGACACACAATATTAAAAAAAATAACAATCACGTTTTCATATTTTAATTACTATCAACTTTTGAAAGGAGACAGAACTTGAAACAAAAGTATTATTTTATTATTATTTACTGCAATAGAGATGAATTTGTACAAAATTTTTACCGCCTAACTCTTTTTGTCAAAATATTATATTATAAGAACGGTTTATATAATTAAGCCTATAAATTTCAACACATGTTTTAAGTAACTCTAACAAGATTTTACAAATTCCAACATATTCTTTACTAAGTCCAATAAAATTTTATAAATTTCAATATTTTTATAAATTCTAACAATTATTTACAAATCTCAATATAATTTATGCTATCTCCAATAAAATATTAAAATTAATTTTTTTTTATCTTCAGAAATAGGAAAATTTCTCAACTGTTTATTACTCATAAAAAATATGAAAATTAAAGTAAAGTGCTTGAACGGATGTTTCTGTTTGCATCCATTCCCAACCTCGTTTCAAAACAAATAAAAAAAAAAGGATAAAGTCATAGTTAGTCTCATAAATATGAGTAAAAATTGAATCGGTACCCTTAATTATCAATTCGGCAATTTGAGATCCATAACTTTTAAAAATTATCAATTTTAGCCCACATTTTAAATTAGGCGTTAAATCAAATAGAAAATCATGCAAAATGACCAAAATGACCATCCAAGATAAAATTACTAAAAAATTCATTTCAAATAAATTTATTTATTTTGTTAAATTTAGTCTTGGAAGGCATTTTCAGTCATTTTGCCTGATTTTCCGTCGGATTTAACATCTAATTTTGACGGGGCTAAAATTGATAATTTTTTAAAGTTATGGGACTCAAATCGCCGAATTGATAATTAGGGGTACCGATTTGATTTTTCCTCATACTTATGGGGCTACCTATGACTTTACCCCAAAAAATAAATTAAACTATTTACTTTATAATTACAATTCACTTTTTAATATATACTCCAAATTACTAATATTGACATGTTACAGTATAATCTACTAATATTATATATGATCGTTCAACTTGTGTCGTATACCTAATCTTTATTGACCTTTATTCTGAGTAGGGCTGCACAATGCCACTGGGAAATTCCGGTGGCACCGGCACCGGGTTCCCGGTACCCGGCCTAACCAGTGCCGGTGTAGGTTTAGCTTTTTGAAAAAATCGGGATTTTTTTTTAAATTTTTAAGTTTTTTAGTTTAGTTTCTACTCAATAGTTTAAACTTTAGTTTCACCTCAAGACGTAGTATTCTAGAAGCATGACAAAGTCTACTCAATAGTTTAGTTTCACTTGAATATTTGAGATTTATTGTTGGTTATGTCTAATCAAATACTTACATTCAAGTTACCAAGAAACTTGCTAGGTGAATGAACTAGTTATTTAGAATTTTGGTAGAAAAAATTACAAATTTATTGTATTTAGAAGGGTATATATGAAGGCATTGGAATCATAATTAAAGAGTTTAATGTCAAACTTTGGTAAGTACATCGCATAATATAAGTCAAGAGGTCGAGATTCTACTGCGAAATTTTTTAAATCAATGTATGAGTTTAAAAGTTTTTATGAAATTTTTAAAAATTGTCTAAATTTCTAAAATTGACAAATCACTACTAAATTTATACCATGCTTGCAAAATCAGTCACTCAATTACATTTCAGTTCAAATTTCTAATAAAATTTCTAATACATTTTAGTTCAAAAATTTAGATAGAGTCATCACGTTTGACCAGCGTTTGACAAGCGCTCGAGCGCCCTTTGAAAAAATTCAGATAGAGTTTTCACGTTTGATTAGCGTTTGACAAACGCTCGAGCTCTCAGTGCAAATTCAGACATAAACATAAGCGCTCGACTCGCGCTCGAGTGCCTTCAAAAATTGCTGAATTTTTGGATTTTCCTTGTGAAACCAAGGGAAACCCTACTAGGTTTTGAACATGTTTTAAAATTGTTATTGATTTGTTAATTAGAGGAAAAACACATATTCTCCCTCCTAAGTGTTGTTATGGTCTAAACTGGATTTTTCAAAAGATAATAGTTTATACTTACAGTGACGTCTCTATTACTTTGAACTTTAAATTTTCATCTTATCTTTTAAGATGATCTTTAATTTTATTGATTTTGGAATTTGGATTTCATTAGTTTAGATTTTATTGATATGTGATTAATGGACCAAAAAAAAAAAAAAAACATTGGGCCAAGTGCGTAAAATGCCAAAAAAATGACTTAATATAAATGTAGAATAACCGGAAACTGACACCGCTAAAAGTCGATTTTTGCCCTTAACGGTGTAGGTGTAGGGGATAATTTTTTCAAAACCGGTTTACCCAGTGTAAGTGCCGGTTTTGGCCAAAATCGACACCTACACCGGAGTTGTGCAGCCATAATTCCGAGCATCCTCTAGATTTTGGCGCTTTAACTTTAGAGATGGATCACGCTCTGACTTGGATTTTGGGGCTTTGTGGAGATTGATGAGGGGGGGCATTCTCACGGGACTTCCCGAGCACTTTCCTGGATTTTGTTGCTTTCGAAAAATTGCTTCTATGGATAAATATGTTGTAGTCTTTATTTATGAATGGAGTCATACTGAAATAGTAAATCACATACTGGCAAAATAAAATATAGACGAAAAATTAATAAGATTACTGCCTAGGTTATGTATGGGTGAGCCGAGGCGGAAGCAACTTGGGTGAGGAAAATCTCCTCATAGTCCATGTACTTCTGTGACTTGGTCAT